>JAGFNQ010002650.1:0-54681 GCA_024364735.1 Boesenbergia rotunda | reverse complement strand
CTAAAAACTCAGGTGGACATGTGGATAATAATCCAGTCTGGACTGAAAATCCCAAAAAATGCTGAAGGAGTGCCACAACCTTACACCGAATGGGACGCCTCACTAAAAAGAAAAATCGAAGCTGATGCCAAAGAAACCCTGACACTCAAATGTGGTCTAACCAAAGAAGAGCTGAATCGGGTGGGACCATTCAACAGTGCAAAGGAACTCAGGGGTAAGTTAATTGAGTTGCATGAAGGAACCTTCGACACCCGAATCAGCAAGAGGGACCTACTGCTAAACAAGCTATACACAATCAAGATGAACGACAGCGAATCTGCAGCCCAGCTCCATGCCAGAATCCAGGAGCTGATGAACGGTCTACATTCAATTGGTCACAAGGTAGAGAACAGTGAGATCAGGTATACTCTTAACGCTTTCCCGAGAAATACTTTGTGGGTATCTATGGTTGATGCGTACAAAGTTTCAAGAGATCTTTCTAAAATCAAATTAAATGAGTTATTTTTTGAACTTGAATTACATGAGCAGACTAACTGCACCCTAGCCGAGAAAGGCATTGCTTTTATTGCAGGCAAGACAGGAAAAATGGTCAAGAAGAAGCCTCAACCTACACTCGAGTCTGACTCAGACTCAGACTCAGACTCAGACTCAGAAGATAGCGAGGGGGATCGACCCAAGTTGGTCCGGCTTGCCCGGAACTACTACAAGGAATTGAAGAATCATTCCAACATAAGAAGGCAAATCAAGTGTGATATGCTTCGAATGCAAATCAAGTGTGATATACTACAAGGAATTGCCGAAAGAAGGAGGATCTGGCTGAACCATCCAAGAACAAATCAAGTGTGATATGCTTCGAATGCAACAAGAAGCGACATTTCAAATTAGAGTGCCCTAATCTGAAAGAAGCCAAGAAGACAAGAAGGAAGACGGCCCTTTAGGCAACGTGGGACGAATCTTCCTCCGAAGAAGAAGAAGAGGCCCCACAGTCGAACCTGCTCGCCCTAACTGCTTCGAAAGAAATCGAGACCGAATCAGAATCGGAACCGGACGACGGAAAGCTCACATTTTCAAAGGACGGCGAAATCATTGTAAGAGGATTTTCTAGAATTCAATTATCCGAATTAATTGCCTATCTATCTCGCGACTTGGTGAAAGCCAAAATCTGAGTCGAGTCCCTCCGACAGGAAGTAAAACTCCTGAAAGAGGGAGCTGACTCTAGATCCTTAACCGAGAAGGTTCAAGAAGGAACCTCTACTCAAGTTGAAAAACTTGAGAAAGAAAACTCCTTGAAAACTCAAGTCAAGGACCTTAGAGCAGTCTTAGAACGATTCACTTCTGGTTCAAAGGGTCTTGACATGATCCTTGGAAAACAGAAGTCGGTTCTAAATCGATCCGGGTTAGGCTATCGCACCAAGGCGAGACAAAGGTCATACTATGCTGTACTGAATCAGTCTAGACCTAAAGTTTAGGCATGGGTACACAAACATTGCCTAAACAACCAAACTGGATCAAATCAGTATTGTATCCCCAAGGACAAGATTCACATCTTGCCGAACCATTATCGTGGCTTTAGTCCAGGGGGAGCCAACTTAAAAAAAAATCTTTATAGTTAAATAAATTTTTTTTCTTATTTTAAAATTGCATGATTGCTTGTTTATTTATTTTCTACAATTTACCATGCTTAGACCTAGGACTGGTTAGACTAAGGACTAAACTAATTAACTGAAATTTGAACAACATAGTATTGGGTAGCGGTGAGATGATAGAACGTTAGGGAAGTCTTTTCTAATAAGGTCAAGTATACACTACTTGGTCTCTTTAGACTGGTGAAACTAGCCGAAGCTACCGATCCAAGAGCCAAACTAGTTATACCAGAATTTATCAAAAAGTAATTTTGAAGATGAAATTTCACTAAAAGGCTTTGTCAAGGAAAGGGTTGATGATCCAATAAGGCTACGTCCAAAGAAGGTCTTGTGCCTCGCCAAGACCAGGAAGCCAATTTTTGAAATTCAAATTCAATTTACTCTTTGTCAAATTCGAATCTAACACAAATTTTCAGTCAATATTAGATTCAAACACTCTTTTTCAAAGTAATAAATTCAAAACCAATTGTTTTCAATATTAATTTAACTTTTTCAAAATTAATCATGAATTTTCAAAATAACTTCTTACTTCTATTCAAAACCTGTCTCACAAAAACCCATAAGGCTAACGTGATTGACAACTCTAGAACGGGTGAGAGGGTTAAAATTAACTTAACTAAAATTCATCTGATCCCTGTACTTTTGTTTAGTCCGAACGTTAAAGCCTGTAATTTAGAACTGAGTTGACCTGATTGTTGCTTGGTTAATCCAGTCAATACTGGACAAAATAGTCAATACTGGTCAAAATAGTCAAAATTGGTCAATATTAATAGTCAAACGATGGTCAAACGGTCAAATTGGTCAACAGTAATAGTCAAACCATGGTCAAACGATTGGTCAACAATACATCAAAAGCTGTCAACTATTACACATACCGGGCGCCCGTGACCCCTCGGGCGCCCCCCCTCCCTTTTCTCTTCGATCAAGACAGAAAAGCTGCCATACCTAGCTAAACTAGGCGCCCGGGTCCTCACGGGCGCCCCCAAGGACTGGGTCAAAATCAAAAAGCTACATTTGGCTATTTTTCAACTAACCCCGGGCGCCCAGGCCATCACGGGCACCCCCCTAGGACCAGGTCAGGGCAGAAACGCTGCCAAGGGCATCTGCCTTCTGACCCGGTCGCCCTTAACCTCCAGGGCGTCCTCCTACCGAGTTCTATATAAAGCCCCTGAAACCACCTTCTTTTGTCACACCCAAAACACTTCTCCTCTCTAACTCTTTCCCTTCCAATGCACCTGATCAACCCTCTCGACCATGCCTCCCCGGATGGCTAGTCGGTATCATTTCTTTTGCACTTAAAATTAATTTCGTTATTATTTCTACCCTTAAACGCATGTTTCTTATTATTTTAGAAAACATCGTGCAAATCAACCAAACCCTGGGACCGAACCTAGCCCCGACCCTAGGTTTCCAACCTTGGAACTATGCAATAAATTCGCTAGGACAATGTATAAACCCATCAAAACGAGTTTCCTAAATCGACAATTTTTCACTCAATCTTGTCCGTTAGCTATGAATGTCATAAACTTCTATCAACTTGATAACCTTGTCTTCTGCACTCATCCCGTGAACACAACCCTATGTGCAGAATTCTACAACAATATAGTCAGACAAAAGACCTTATCTTTGTCACCACAGTACAAGGGATGCCCTTGACAATTACACCCTCGTTGCTTAACAGATTTCTTGGACTGCAACTTTCTCAGTCCACTTTCTGTTGTTATCCTCCTAGAGATCTTCCCTTTACTGCTCCCTACTCTCACATTGACCTGGACACCCTATATTCTTATTTTTATAGAGATGCCCGAAACCCTTTGGCTAGACGATTTTAGACTGTAGATCTTTAGGTTCAGGACTACGCTCTTTATAGAGTCCTAGTCCGTTGCATTCTACCCTTGTCCACTAGGGACGTTGCGACCATGCGACCATTCCACACATTCTTACTGTACGCATTGATCCATCACCTAGATATCGATATTGGACTTCATATATTTCACACCATTCTACATGCATCCAGTGTTACCACTCAGGGTCGGGTACGCACCCCCTATTGCCACATCATTACCTCTCTTCTTCATCATCACGGTCGTGACATCACCAATGGAGAGATGTCCACAATGACCGAATTTGATGAAATAGATTTTAGAAACTTTTCTCTAGCGGGCATAGAGGTCTCGGGTATCGGGATTCTATCATGGAGACGTCAGCAAGCCGGACCCCAGATCGATTTCGACGAGGACGTAGAGGTCGACGTTGCAGATCTCGCTGCCGAGATTCGAGAACAGATGGACAAGCCCCCACCTCCACACTCTACGAGAGAGTGACACGACTTGAAACAGAGATCCATAGCCTCCGGGAGGAAGTGGAGGCAAATCGTGCGGAGGAAATGGAGGCAAATGCATTACACTGAGTATATAAATGCCCTTAGAGCCAATCAAGAGACTAACGACGCATGATATAATGAAATGATGTCTCTGTTTCGATGATGATAGCCTGGCCCATTTGACCATCCTGGCCCTTCCTCTTAGTTCAGATTGATGTTTTCTGTTGTACTATGGTACTGTTGACTACCCCTACTCAGTAGGGTTGACATGTATTTGACTATGGTTTGACTATGGTATCTGGTCCTTACTTTGAACAGTTGACTTCTAACTAGTTGCTAGTTATTTACTTGATTATCTGGTTTTTTGTTACTAAGTTAGGGTTATGCTTGGTAGAATAGGTTTGCTCTACTTCTGTTTTTTAAAACTGCTTTATTACTTGATTTTAAAATCAGTTCCTACTTAATTTTGTAAAATCATTTTCTTTATGCATTTTTAAAATGATTTTTTGACTTAGTTTTTCTTATAAAAAATTACCCCCTTCAAAACTAGGGCTTTTTCACAAATGGACTTAGCTTAAGCCCTAACCCTAGAACTGCATGCACCTATAGATCTAGAAGCCAGCATCTCACAAGCACCTTAGGGTACTTTTGATTGATAACCTAGAATGGGTTGAGATGCTTAGGTCTTTGCCTTGATTCAAGATGCTTTAAGTCAGTGCATCTACAGTAATTGGGGCACTAAAAACCAAATAAACAGTAATCAGGTTAAGTGTCAAGCTTAGAAAATCTAACTTGAATAGATCACTTAACTTGACTAACCCTAGCGAAAGCTACTGTTTATAACAGTCAGTAAGTAGCTAATTGAGTTAGATAGGACCCAAAAGAGAAAATTCAAATTGATTTTATCCAGTTATACTTTGAATTGGTTCAGTACAACACCTTACTTCTATTACTCAGCATGTTTGTTTTTGTTATATTATCTTTTTTTGATAGATGACAAAGGGGGAGAGATTGGAAAGGAGAGGAAAGAAGAGTTGAAATTTTTTTCAAATAATCTCCTTTTTCAAAAAGTAAATTCATATATCTCTTGTTTTTCAAAAAAAAGTAAGGTTCTTTAAATACTTAAGTTCATTTTGAAAATCAACTTTTCTTGGTTTCAAAAATTACTCTAAGCACTTATTCAGGGAAAATTTTCTGAAATTTTTATAAGTCATTAAATTTGAAAAATGTGTTTGAAAAATATTTCTAAAAAATGCTCTCTAAGTATTTAAGTACTTAAACTGCTAGAAAACATCTCTAAGTACTTAGACTTTCAAAATTTCTTGGTTTCAAAAATTATTCCAAGTACTTATTTTAAATCATTGGTAGGTCAAAAAATTGCTAAGTATAAAATTCAAATTCTCCTGAAAATTGTCCAACTCAAAATATTTTGGAAAATGGTTTCTAACTTAAAACATTTTCTTAAAATTTATTTCTATGTATTTACAAAACTGAAAAGTTTTTTTTCTTTTAGACTTAGGAATTTTTTTAGCCCCACGAACTTTTGAAAAACTCAGGGGGAGATTTCTTCCAGGGGAGGAAATTAACTTTGATACCAACTTATCTGTATGATTAACTTAACTATTTGAACCGGGTTACTATAAATCAAAAAGGGAGAGATTGTTGGTGTAGGAAGCACCTAAGTCAAACTTGGGTTTTGATAATGGCAAAGGGTTCAGAAGTTAAGATGTTATTTGTATCTAATATGTTTACTAAGTGTGCAGGAAAGAAGTCCAGGTCGAGGACTGGGCACGAAGCCCTGGAAAGGAGCTGGGCACCGAAGACCTGCTCGAAATGTGGGCACGAAGTCCTGGTCGAGGACTGGGCACGAAGCCTTGGCAAGGAGCTGGGCATCGATGACTTGCTCGGAAGGTGGGCACCGAAGACCTGCTCGGAAGGTGGGCACGAAGACCTGATCAGGTGTATCGGGCAAAAGTCCAACCGGAGGAGCCGGTTGGCAAAAGGCAAAACTCTCCTGAGAGGAGTAGGTGAGGACGCGTTCCCCGTCAAGGGAACAGTAGGCATCGGTTCGACCTAGGGTTCCATTTGGGAGAGCCAAAGTCAGAACCAAGACAGCTACGGCTGTAAAAAATTATCTAATAATCTTGCTTTGCTGTTTTGGAACTAACCTTGAATGCAGGACTGAAGGAATGTGTTTCTGCAGGTAAAAACGCCCCAAAGGAGAGGGGCAGATAGCTGGGCAGGGCGCCCTGGAGGTCCCGGGCGCCCCCAAGGTCAAGGCAAAACAAGGAAGCAATAGTTGCTTCGAAACTGCAGTAAGCAGGGCGCCCTGGAGGTCCCGGGTGCCCTGAGTCAAAGCAAAAAGAGAATCGAAGCAAAATCATCCACGAAGCCAGTAGACCATGTCAACCAGGGCGCCCCTAGTGTCCCAGGTGCCCCTATCAGCTCCGAGGCCGATTCTGGGGGGATAAGCGCTGACCAAGCTGCGGATGAGGGTTCTTGGATGCGAACGCACGTGTCAGGTGCCCCCGACGTCCAGGGCTCCCCCTGGAGCACTATAAAAGAGGCTCGACCCCAAGGCTTCATCACATCAACTTTCTAACACCTCTACGCTCCTCGTTCAAGCACTCCGCTCCGACAAACTCCGATCTCGAGATTCTAGCGTCAACGACGACCCTCTGCTCCGAAGTACAATCTACACCGGGCGTCGGTAACGAAAAGCATACTTGTTTAATTACTACAAATAATTCTGTATGAAACTCTATAATCTTTTACGCAAATATAGAATTGCCCGCAGTAAACGGTCAAGGACCATGGGCCTTGGAGTAGGAGCCGACCGCGACTCCGAACCAAGTAAAAGTACTTGTGTTTTTCTTGTGTGTTTGTTTTTATTTCCGCTGCATAATTTATGTCAATCTTATCCGAAACGTTTTCACGATATTCACCCCCCTCTATCGTGT
This sequence comes from Boesenbergia rotunda, assembly GCA_024364735.1. NCBI lineage: Eukaryota > Viridiplantae > Streptophyta > Magnoliopsida > Zingiberales > Zingiberaceae > Boesenbergia > Boesenbergia rotunda. The sequence goes on along the minus strand of JAGFNQ010002650.1, from coordinate 47,755 downwards.
TTCTCGATCCAACACCAGCTTCACTCACCCAGATATCCTTCACCTAGCTTCACTCGCTAGGACCTGGCTTCACTCACCGAGATTTTCTTCACCCATCTTCACTCGCTAGGATCGGGCTTCACTCACCGGGGTTTCCGTCACCCGACTTTACTCACCATGACCCGACTTCACTCACTGGGGTTTCCGTCACCCGGCTTCACTCACCGGGACCTGGCTTCACACACTGGGACCCGATTTCACTCACCGGGACCCAGCTTCACTTACCAGGGTTTCGTTCACCTAGCTTCACTCACTAGGATTTCCTTCACCCGGCTTCACTCACCGGAATTCATGCCCAGTCCCCGACCATGACTTAAGCCGAACATATCTTACTCACCTAAACATAAATCGGTGTCAATACCAATACAACAATCAGGTCAGACTGCATCAACAGTTTGTTCAAGCGATCGCTCGAATCAGTTAGCACAATGATGAGATGGTCGTTTTGGGAAATAGGTCTCTATTCGGATTGAAAACTTTTAATCCATGGACATGGAGAGGTTTCCCATGCACGATCCAGAATCTCCGTGTGGAAACCCAACATTAAAAACTTTTGGTTGTCTTGCATATTCACATATTTCTAATGCTTTAAGAATTAAACTTGATGACAAATATGAAAAGTGTATTTTTATTGGATACAACGAAAGAAGCAAAGCTTACAAGATTTACAATCCAATAACAAAAAAAAATTGTGATTAGTAGGGACGTCCGCTTTGACGAAAAAGCTTCTTATCTTTTTTCAGATGTGACAGGTTCATCAAGATGGGAAATTCTTGAATTTGAAGATGACTCTTCATAACTGCAACCTAATATTCTTGAAAGAGACATGTCTCCATCACCATCGCAAAGGAGAACAAGAAGTTTGAGAGATATTTATGGTGAAACTGAAGAGGAAAATATTACAAATCAAGTCTTTTTTACATTCTTTGTAGGAGAACAAATTACATATGAAGAAGCATCAAAAGAAAAGAAATCGGTTCATACAATGAATGAAGAAATAAGCTCCATAGAGAAAAATGATACATGGGAGCTTACTACTTGGCCACCATTCAAATCTCTGATTGGTGTGAAATGGATCTTTAAGACTAAAACCATTCCAGATGGTTCCATCAATAAATACAAGGCAAGATTGGTTGCAAAGGTATATAAACAGAAAGAAGGTGAAGATTTCAATGAGCTATTTGCTCATGTTTCGAGACTTGATACAATTCGATTAATTATTGCACATACTGCTCAAAATGATTAGAAATTACTACAAATGGATGTTAAATCGACTTTCTTAAATGGTCTTCTTCAAGAAGAAATTTATCTTGAGCAAGCACAAGGTTTTGTGAAAATGGGTGAAGAAGATAAAGTATATATGCTCAGAATGACATTATATGGGTTGAAACAATCACCTCGTGCATGGTATGAACAAATTCATGATTATGTTAGGAAATATGGTTTTCAAAGATGTCCTTTTGAGCATACACTTTATATCAAACAAAATTATGAAAGTGGCTTCATACTTGTGAGTCATTATGTTGATGACCTTATATTCATTGGAAATAATCTAGAGATGTTGACAAAATTCAAGAACTCTATGATGAATGAGTTCGAAATGACAGATTTGGATGAGTTGCTTCATTTTTTAGCTAATGTCCAACCATCAAAAAAAGAAATTGTTATCTCACAAGAATACTATGCAACTCAAATTCTTCAAAGGTTTAAGATGGAACATGCAAATCCAGTCTCAACTCCTTGCATCACAGGTTTGAAACTAAGTAAAATTGGTGAAGGAAAAAATGGTGAATCTAACTATGTTTCATAGCTTGGTTGGGAACCTGATGTATCTTACTGCCACTAGACCTGATATCATGTTTGTTGGGACCGGGTGTATGTTGACATGGATGTGGGTTCGTAATTTTAAAATTAATTACATGCAGCGGAAGGTTTAGCATAAATAATTTCTTAAATTATTTAACCACACATCTAAGCATGCAACCTTATGTTGTATAGACATGATCATATATTTAAAATATTGTAGAAACATAAACTAATTTACTTGTTACCTCACGTAACTCGAAGAAAGGGACGAGATCCAACCGTAAGCGTCCCTTGGAAGCTCTGCCTCAATTCGCGTCCACGTTGAGTATCTTCGGGATGACTTCGCAAAGTCACGAGTTTCGTGCTCTCGAGAACTACTAGATTCTCCGAGAACGCGACAAAAAAAACCAAGAGAGAAGTAATCACATCGGAAAAACTCACCACCATGGTTGGTCGGAATCACAATTCCGGCGAGGAGAAGGAAGATGACTTGCGCCCAATCCCAAGGTGATGATGGCCGGAGAGGAAAATCGTCCCAACGGAAGAACTTCGTCGACTCGGTGCTTCTCCTTGTGCTCACGGCAAGAAGAAGGGAGAAGAAGGGAGAGGCCGGCCAAGAGAAAGAAGGGAGGAGAGGGAGAGAGCCCAAGCAAGAATACTTTGATTATTTCGAATGATCTCCAAGTCTTGCCTTGGGTCCTTTATATAGTGGCCTCTCAACCGCCAAGTCTCTTTTTTCTTATGGAATAAATTTTCATAAGAAATTTATCATATAAATTTTCTATAACTTATTCCATCATACCAAGTCTTGATTTTATATCATGGTTAAAATCATATTTTAATTAATGATAAAAATCAACCAAGTCTCCTTTTTTTTTCTTATGGAATAAATTTTCATAAGAAATTTATCATATAAATTTTTTTATATAAATTTCTTTATCATGGTAAATCAATCCATGATTGATTTTATAAAATAAAATAAACCAATCCATGGTTCATTTTAATTTCCATGAAAATTAATTTTTTTTATATAAATTTCTTTATCATGATAAATCAATCCATGATTGATTTTATAAAATAAAATAAACCAATCCATGGTTCATTTTACTTTCCATGAAAAATAATTTTTTTTATATAAATTTATTTATATAAATTTCTTTATCATGGTAAATCAATCCATGATTGATTTTATAAAATAAAATAAACCAATCCATGGTTCATTTTAATTTCCATGAAAAATAAATTTCTTTATATAAATTTTTTTATATAAATTTCTTTATCATGGTAAATCAATCCATGATTGATTTTATAAAATAAAATAAACCAATCCATGGTTCATTTTAATTTCCATGAAAAATAAATTTTATATAAATTTCATTATATAAATTTCATTATCATGGTAAATCATTCATGTTATAAAATAAAATAAACCAATCCATGGTTCATTTTAATTTTCATGAAAAATAAACCAAACCTTGGTTTATATAAAAAAATTTATATCATCCATAATTTTATAAAACAAACAACACTTGATTTATTTTATAAATTAAACCAAACAATTTGGTTCCCTCCCTTTGTTGTGGCCGGCCAAGCAAAGACGACTGTCTATAATTAACCAATTATAGAACGATCATGAGTGGCACCTAGTAGTACATAATGATCCCCAATTAATCGAAAGATCAACGGTTGACCTTAGAAATTATTCTGAAACCCTTCAGCAGCTCTAATGAACCGTGCCTCATTCCCTTCACCATCTTATACCCACTTGGTTCAGGACACGGTCTATGTGTGTCAGTCCCCACTAGGCTGACTACGTCACACCTAGCCCAAGTAATGTCTTTCTCGTCCAATGGATTCTAATTACTCTCATGTATCTGAGATATTCATACTCTGATCATGTGATGCTCTGGCCAGTGGCTTTGAGTAATAATCCGACGATAGGCCTTGGGTATACATCTCCTCGCAAGGAGTGGTGAATCCTTTGTAGGCTGTTCAAACATCTTCTGGCACTTCGGCTTATACCCAACCATCCTGGGTCCACATCTCCTTAGAGATGCTTGCTTAAGATGTCAAAGTATAAGTCTCCATGACCAAGATGACTTGAACACCGCAAGTCAAAGGAACATCGCACTTAAGCTGCAGTAAGAACTTCATTGACATATCTATATGTAGATTACCATATGAAGTTTTACAGCCAGTCACTCCAATGAACTAATTCCCTTTACTTGCATTCATGTTTATCTCCGGACATCCCAATGTCATCAGCCAGTGAGAATCAACTGATTAGAGAATAACCCATGCTAGTCTCAACAGATTTGATAGTGTCCGTATCTATCAATTCATCGACTAGGGACAATTTCAATACTTCACAATTGCACATGTAGAGAAAATCACTAGTTGTGAATTCATCACAAATTCTCTCATGCTGTGAATTATATTGCGAACATTCAGTAAATGAGTTTAAGATCTCAATCAAATACATGAACATGTATACTCAAATAGTGAATATTCATTTATTAAAGTAAATGATTACAATCATAAGGCGATTGCCTTAGAATACTTCTCTCATATCACTAACAATGTTCGCAGTAAGTTTAATTAGCAGATTCATGGAAAAATCTTATTCAAATCATTGGGAAGCTGCAAAAAGGGTTCTTCGATATGTTAAAGGAATCATTGATTATAGCATTTTCTATAAAGCACACGTGCCCATCAAACTTGTTGGCTATACAGATCGTGATCTTGGAGGAAGTATTAAAGATTCTCGAAGTACCTCTGGCTATATTTTCAGTCTTGGAAGTGGGGAAATCTCTTGGTGTTCAAACAAGCAACCAATTGTGGCACTTTCAACTACCGAAGCAGAATATATTACAGCTTCTTCAGCAGGATGTCAAGCTTTATGGTTAAGAGGAGTTCTTAAAAACTTAAAATACAAGCAAAAGGATCCAATAATTTTATATTATGATAACAATTCTACAATTTCTGTCTCAAAGGACCCGGCGCTACATGGAAGAACAAAGCACATCCGCTTGCGATTTCATTTCCTAACAGAGCTTATTACTTAAGGTAAAATCAACCTAGAATATTGTCCTAGTAATGAACAACTTGCTGATATTTTTACAAAGCTGCTTGGAGGATCGATATTTTCAAGGAATCTTGAAGCTCAAGGAGTAAGAAGTATATTTGATTTACGGGAGGCATTGTTGGGTTAAACCAAATTAAAGAATCAAAGCACAATTTGATTTCAAGTATCTCTTCTACAAGAAGCAAAATCCAATTTCATCTCAACCACCTCTTCATGGATTCTTTGCACCTGTTCATGGATTCATGAATCTTATTAATGTTTTTTTAATGTCTTGTTGATTTTCATATCATCCAAACATGTATAAATATGGATGAAGTGTTAAGTTTTTTTTTCAATGAGAGTTGTAGAATTTTGGACTTGGACAATGCTTGTGATCACAAATTCTTTCAATTTGACTACTTTACACTTAGATAAGTGATCCTTTAAAGAGTATAATGTCATACTCCATCTTATTCTTCTTGCTATGATATATATATAGAGACCACTAAATGCCTTTCGCTATGCATCTAGCGATTCACATAATGCACCTAAATTATCCCAAGAATGGGTCGAAGTATTTACTCCTCAATGCCTTCCAAACATCATACTTTAGTTGTCACTTTGCAATTATAATCTTGGAATAGTATTCTCCCATCAATATAGTTAAAATACTACTACTTGATTAATATTTAGATGAATTGAATCCATAATATAGAATAAATTATCTATTATTCTAGAATATATAATTTAGCTGTGAGAAACAATCCCTACATTTTTTTTCTCTAATAATAGCTAGACTCAAACCTATGGGGGTTTTAACTTTAGAACCATTGAAAGCTTCATATGTTTTATTGATTTTAAACTTTATATTCCAATCCTCAAATCCATGTTTTTTATTAAAAAAATATCTAACTAATATTTGTTTGATATTCATTATATATATAGGAGTGATCTCTTGAGTGCCTCTGCATGTACGCTTATGCACGACAGGACTTGAGATGTCTAATATGCACCAGAGGCGTCTCAATCAATTTTTTTTATTTTTTTCTTTTTAAAAATCAATATTTCCTTAAATAAATCCTATTTTTATTTTTTATTTTATTTTTTAACTTGAAGATAACCCAATTGAGATGTCTAAACTCTAGGGGTAAAATCTTATTTTTTTTATTTTTAATTATTTTAGCTTGAGTATTATAACCCAATTGGATGTCTAAACCCTAAGGGTAAATTCTTAAATTTTTTTTTAACTTGAACAATATAATCCAATTGGGATGCATGAACTCCAAGGGCAAAACTTAAATTTTTTTAAACTTGAACACTATAACCCAATTAGAATGTCTGATCCTTAAGGACAAAATCTTAAAATTTTTTAAACTTGAATACTATAACCCAATTGAAAAAATGAACCCTAACGATATAGTTTATATTGGAGAAAATACTTATTTTTTTTTAAATTACAATGGAAGGTGCCTCCCATGTTCATCATTGCATGGAAGGCCTCTTTTGTCAGTGTGCACGATGCGGGCAGGCGGAGGTGCACAGTATGTCATATTTGTATATTTAATTATTGCAAATGGTTAAAAATATTGTAGTTGGTTATTATCATTGGCTACGGATATTAATGCAACTTTCATCAACAGCCTATTGTTCAATAGGCACTATTGATCCCAATTGTGTTTTAAATATTTGGTATCGACAAATCTAATAATATTCTGCTGTGTAATATAGTTGTTTCCTTCAGTTATTTTCAATTGCATTAAATGGATATTGTGATGATTGCCAATCTAACACTTCATATCAAAGATTTATGTGCTAGTATGTCTGATGGCATTCTTCACTTTTTTCCTTTGCTCTGTTTGTCGGTGTGTGCTTTAGTGGAGTAGGGCAAAATTATACCTTGTGATTGACTGTGCAAGATCTGTAACTGCATTCTGCTTTGATTTATGCTCAATGGTGATGTTGTCCATGGGACCAACCAATAACATCTTGAGATTGTCTTGGAAAACTAACGGAGAGATCCGAGTTTTAAATAATCATAATTATACGGATTGAATCATAAAATCTTTAATATATAAAATTGAAGTTCATTTAAAAATTTATATTTATTACTGAATGTAATCCGTACCGATCCCATCTTAGACTCAAAAATATCGATTAAAGTTTTTTTTTTTTTGATGGCTTTGAATAATTTAGTATTTTTATTGAGGTTATTTTCATCTCTTTTTCATTGTTAGTAAAGAGATTATTTAAATATTTGTTTGTTGATGTTAGAGTATTATTTTTGTTTTGAATCAATTAAATATTTTAAAATATAGAGAAGGGTTCTTTGCCTTTGGCTATTTCCTATGTCTTCTAGAATTTCTTTGTTAGAACTAACCCACATAATGATCTTTATTCTATCCTATGTCAAAAAATTGAAACGGTCATAAATCTCTATAATTGATTTATTGCATTCAAAATATGTTGATATGTTGATAAGGATGATTTCTATGAGCGTGCATGTATCCAAATTGAAGCAAAAGATAGTGATAACACTCATCCAAATTAGAGCAAAAGATAGTGTATCCTGACTAGATACAAACAGATAAATTATGGGAGATATATTATCCTAGCATAACAACCCTCTGTATGGGGAGGTCAGACACCCAACAAAATATTTTACATTGCCTCGGGGGCTATGGTGCAGTAGAAGAGTAATTAATTATCTCTCAAGCACCCATAGTTCAATCCCTAGTTATGACTTATTTTGTAGAAATTTTTCATCGATATGGGGTGCGTAACCATGGGATGTTGGGTTTCTAGACTGCCCCTTGAGAATACTTCCCGATTTATCCTGATGGTCGGTGGGAAATGTAAGTACCCCGGGTTGATTTTGATGTGATCAACCAAGTTAAGTTAGGTTCTGATATGTTTTAATCCTTGTATCTAAGTGTTCAAGAGCTTATGAGTGCAGGAAATCAAGCGGAAGATGTAGCGGACGAAATGGATGGCACAGGAAGGGAGCTGACGGGCTTGGTGCATCCGAGGGACGCGGAAGTCTGCGGAAGAGTACACCAATGGAGCGAGAAGGAGACACGCGACATTTGAGGGACAAAAGTCGGGAGGAAGTCTGTTCAAGGTGAAGGCCAGAGTCGAGTTCCGGTGAGCCTGACTTTAATTGGCTAAAAATCACCATAGCCGAAGAAGGACGGAAAAGTCAACATGAATGTTGACTTTGATCATTTGGTCAACTGAGACACCTCAGTTGCTTTAGGAGGCATGACACCTCAGCTGAATGTTTCAACTTTGCTCAAAAGCTGAACTGAGGCGCCTCATCATGAACTCGAGATGTCTCAGATCAGAATTGAGTCACTAACGGACCCAAAATAGACTGTCACGAATGTGGGTCCTCCAAATTTAGAATATTTATAAAAGCTGGAAACCCTTTTTGAAATCAAAAATATGAAAATGTAGTAAAGGGGTCACAGGTCGTATTTTTCCTGGGGACTAGTTGAGGTTGTGTGATTCGAGCTTGTGTTTGTGTGTCGTTTGATATTTTTAGATTTCAATGAAATATGGGTTTGATTTCAAATAAAAATGGGGAAAGCACAAAGACAAGGAAGAAACTTAACCAAGCATATTTAAATCAAGTAATGGCAACTCATGGACTCAACCAATAAGAAACCTAATCAAGCAAAGGAACTCAACCTAATGCAAGGAGTAATAATTTTAACTCAAGTGCAAGTGTTCACTACAAATTTCATTTAACTCCAAGAATGAGACAAGCTTGATACGCAAGGAGGTGGTTATGTGCCAAAAGCTGATAGTGAAGTGCAAGAACTATACATGATTGATTTAGCTTGGAAAGCAAACTATCAATGAAATGATATGCAAGAATAAAGGAAGAAACTTGAAAACTAAATACTGATCAATGCAGTAATAAGCTAGCTTAGAAGTTAATGCATAAATGAGACAACAACTCCACTGCAGAAATATACCAACAAACTCAATGCAGATTTAGCATGCAAGGTTTCAGAACACAAAATCAGAAATTAAGCAATTAACCGAAACCTTTCAGCCACAATTCTGAATATGTCAAATGCAGTAATGAATTCAGAAATTCAGAAATCGAATGTAGGGATTGAGGGTACTTATCAGTAACAATTCGAATGCAAATGGAACTTAAATTAAGGGCAAGAGCTCACTAAAGATTTAGCTCAACTTGGTACCACTCAAAACTGAACATCTCCTTTGATACAAAGTGCAGAAATGAAGCACTTGGATATGCAGAAAAGGAATTCTAATGTGCCGAGAATTGAGTTGAATGCAAAACTCTAAATTGATGGGAAGCAACTGATGTGAGGTAAGTGGATGTGAAGCAAACAATTAAAGTGCAAACTTCAGAAATAAATAATTGTGCAGAACTGTAATTGGATTTGCAAATATGAAACCTGAAATTTCTGGACAAATTGAGTTCAAATCAAGCTGGATTCAATTGCAATGACACACCCGAAACCATGTTTAACTTGGCACCAATCAAATGCTGAGTCGTCACTTGGCACAAAGTGCAGGAATGAAACAATGTTTGCCACGCAGAGAAAAGAAACTGCTGGGTTCAGAGGCAAAGGATGTGCAGAAATGAGAGTTGCAGAACATAATGGAGTTACTGCAGAAATTTAGCAACGAAAGTAATGACCACTGTGGAACAATAAAACTGGTTGGGATCGAGGGCACAGCTATAAGAAAAAGAAAGACTTGACACAAAACCAAAACTTGCTGAAAAGAATTTAACTAGCAGAAATAGAAATTTAATTGCAGAAATGATAAGTTGATACACAGCTGAAAACAGGGCACGCAAACAATTGAAATGTAAAAAGAAGCTGAAATTAAATCTAAGAGTTCACTAACAAACAATCTAACTACTACAAGTGCAGAAGTTAACACTAATTGGAGCAGGAAACAACTCAGAAACCTAGATTACAGCAACTGATACGAAATTCAGTAATGAACTTGCGGCAGAATTCAAATTACAGCTAATTAAATGAAATTACAATAAGAAATCTAAACCCCAATCACTCCTTAGCTCAAGGTCTCCTTGTTCGTCACGTAAGGGTGAGCCTCGAACCCGTAAGCTCAGCAAATCGATGGAAAACAGCATCTGCGATTCAAAACCAGCTCATCTCTGCTCAAATCCGAAAACCCATCCAATTCCTTCAACTCAGCTGCGATGATGATTTGGGATTGAACCGAGCACTCCAGGGAACCCCTCTGAACTACTCAGGGTGATGAAATGATGCACAACCGATGTTGACGAAATCAGATGGCAGAACTCCGGAGACCTCACAAAAGCTCTGTTCTTGGGCAATTGAGAGTTGAAAATTCACCGAGAACCATTCTACTGACCTAGAACGCGATCTAGTGAAGAAATTGAGGGGTCGCGCCCCTTGGATTGAAGAAACTAGCTAAAGACAGTGATGAACAAGCGAAGAAGACAATTGCGGCAAAGAAGACGTGACATGGAAGAACTGGGGAGAAATTTGATTAAATTGTTAGCAATGGACGACCCTGATTGATTTGAGAAAATCTAACGTCTAATATTCATCTGATCTGACCCAAAATTTCTCGATGTTGATCAAGGGTCAGGATCTTCCTCATGGTAGCTCGGATCCTCCAGATTTGCAACGGATGGTCCAGATCAACCTAATCTTTGAATGGACGATCTAGAGCCCTCCGAGCTTGATCCAACGGATGAATGAGCTCTGATTAGGATGAAACCTTCAGATCATGATGAGAGTTCTTGATCAACCCTTACCCAAGCTCGGATTGCTTTAGATGGTCCCAGATGGCTCAGATCTAGCCGCTCCTGAATCGGACGGCCCGGATTAATCCGAAACTTGATAACTCGATCTGGGTCCACTTCCGACTCAAGTTTGACCCAGTATGCCCTAGGTCCATGAACCTTTCATGCCTACAAAAATAGATCAAAAATTTAGTGGCCAAATAATCCAAATATGTGTAAATTTGTAATTAAGTCCAAAATAAGAGGAAGTTCTAAAACCTAGGGTAAATTCACAATAAAGCAAGTAAAACATGGGTCAAACATGGATTTTAGCAATTAAAATAATCAACAAAATGGTACTTATCAACTCCCCCACACTTAAGCTTGAGCGTCTCGCGAAACCACTAAGTATATATCCCCTAGATTTTTTTAAGCATAATTAGAAGCAAATGAAAAGAAATTACCTAAGTTTGTCAATTCTCATAAATCTAAGCTCTATGGATTAGTATCTTGTCCTTAAATCAACAACTTAGCCTTTTCATCCATCATGATTCATTGAGATGAATTTAATTCACTCGCCTTTCAAGGGAAATTTTGATGGCTCTCTTCTTAAGTTCTAAGTAGATGATGAAAATGGAGCTCACTCAAACACACATGCTTCTTGCACTACCATAGGCTTGCTTGTTATCTACTCTCCACCATTATTCATGATTATGATCAATATCTATAAAAACATATGAAAACATGGAAAATGGCGAGAAATAGAGTAAAAGCCAAGGAAATAGAAAATTGATGGAGTGGAAGACTTGAGTGCTCAAGAATATTTCCAATGTGCTTTGCACCTCTTGTCAGTCCTCTAGTGATATAAAAAATGTGGTGAAGTCAAACTTGAATAATTTCCTTTGATTTGGATGAAGAAACCTTCCTTGGTTCAATGTGCCAATTTCCCATTTACGTGCCAATTTGTCTCTTCTCTCTTTTTTTTTTCTTCATGTTCAGATGCTGAAATTGATAGTGATGCAAGGTTTTAATTTGGATGAGAAAAACTTCACTTGATTTCATGGTGCCCAAAATTTCAATTTCTGTGCTAACTTGTTTCCTCCTTCTCTTTTCTCAATTCTTCAAACTGTTTTCTCTTGTTTTTCTCTGCTTTCTCTTCCTTTAGGTTCGGCTAGAAACTTTCTCCTTTGTTCTCATTCGGTTCAGTCATGTTGTGCCCAACTCCATATCAGAATGACATCCAACCCCTTCTAATGCCGTGAGCTTCCTAGTTTTTTTTTCTTCTTATCTTTAGCTGCATTTTTTTCTGTTTCGTGTTTCAATTTCCACTCCATGTAGCTAATTTCAGAACTTGCCATTCTTCTTGCTTAGCAACAGTTAGCATCAATTGACAGTGGAGAGTTTCAGCCACTACACTGCAAATTGAATTTCCTGCCACTGCACCTTCTTTTCTGCTCTAATCAGAATTCCTAGCATCCACCTTTCTTCCTGATTTGGTCAACATTTTGCTCAATCTTGTTGTGCTCATGCTCCCCAAATCCTTGTTCAGAAATTGGCGCCAATCGCTGACTTGAAAAAGATTCACACTTTTATAAGTTTGCCAAAGAAAATGCATCTACTAATCCTTTAATTTCCAATTCATCTCAATGCAATCAATTTTCAGACCTTGTAATTCTCCAATTTCTTAAAGCAATTACATCACATAATAGTGGAGCTCAAAAGCAGTTTAAACTTTCATTTGAAATCTGCTCCCCAAAAGATTTAATTCAGCCACCAACCATTCTCCAATTTCTATCTAAAATCAGTGATGCATTGCTGATTTCTCCAATTCAGCTTCACAAATAGTCCTTTAATGGACTTGTATCATTTCAGCATCTCCAAATTCAAGTCTCGACAGATTACAAGCTCTCCCTTGCTGAGTTCAGATTTTCAGCTTCTTTTCAGCTTTGTTTAGCTTTGCTCAGCTCTGTTCAGTCTTCAGAATAGTTGTTTAATGCAGCTGTAGTTCATCTTGATACAAGGTTTACTAATTTTCCTAGCAAGGTATAGCTGCAAGTCTTTTCAATCCCTGATCAAAACATGCTTCACATCAACTCTTGGTATTCTTGGCACAGATTTTTCCATTCGTTTCAGATTTTCCTGCATTTTTCTCTTCAATTCAGAATTCACTTCAGCTTCCATTCAAACTCTTGATCAGTGAGTTGGATTTCCAGCTCAGATTGTGTTATCCAGCTGGAATTCAGCTTGTATTCAGCTGCAAATTCAGCTTGTTTCCCTCACTGATCTGCACAAACTGTTTTTGGCAGAAATTCTTGGCACCATTTGGCTTCAATTTCACAAAAAAAAATTTCTTTGACATGAAATGCATCTTTGCTCCAAAATAATTCCAAACTCTAGTCACTCCCCCACACTTAAATCTTTGTCCGTCTCGAGCAAAATAGCATTAAGAAACACTTCAAACAAACAAGTCCAAAGATAAATGTGGTTAAGAGTAGGCATAAGGAAAGACAAATAAAATAAACATGATTAGTGCTAAAAATTGATGTGGAAAGGAAAACAAATGGATTAGTCTCTATAGATGTGATCCAATCATTGAAATATGGTTTCGAAAGAACCTAAGCAAGTTCTAGAGTATAATAACATATGTGTGTCACAAATATAAGGCTAATTCTCACTAGGTGCAAATGATTCATCTCAAATCTTCAATTAAGAATCTAAAGCAAAGTAGTACTCAAGCATCCAAGAATTCATCCATTAGCTCAATCCCTAAGTTTTAACAACCAAATTTAATTTATTTTCAAAAGACTCTAACATGCTATGGAGATAACCTAGAGGGATACATTTATTCCTAGTCATGCAAGAAAAAGTGACAAAAGAAATAACAAGGTATTTACAATGACTCCTATTCAGTCTACTCTACTCATGCCTTTATTAGTAAGGACTCAATTTAAAGGAAAATTCTAGAAGTTATAAAAGTGAAAGAAAATGCAAGAAGGAACAAACTCCCCTTTATTTCTGGTGGACGGAGTCGATCCAGATGTAACCTCCATCGTGGTAGTGGAGGAACATGGGTGGCTGAGATAACTCGGACTCCCCCACACTTGAACTTTACAAAAATTTGCTCTGGTGGCCGCAGGCGATTCAGGTACAAAACCCATGTAAGAGGTGGAGTGCTTCGAATTAGAGTAAAATCAACTCCACCTTCTTGATGCCTTTTGAAAGATTTTCCAGGATGTTGGAGTCTGTTTAGATGGAGCACCCACTCCAGAAGCCTTCTAGACCCTGCAAAATAATGTAATACCTCTCTCAAGCGTGCAGGGTGTAACGACCCGAAAAATTCTCTTAATATTTACTTAAAATATTAAGCATGTCTAGATAATTTTCTGAGGAACCTAGAAATATTAATGCAAACCTTGGCCTGGAAAATCCTTGTTTTCTCATGTAAATTGGGAAAAAGGGCACTAATGGGCCATATATGGGCTTTTTAGTACCATAATTTTTGGTGGATTTTAGGTGAAAATTAGTATAAATATAAAGGGATTTTAATAAGAAATATTAACATAATTATGGGGGAATTTTTAGGGAATTTTCGAAAATACTAGGAAAAATAAAATAAAATAAGTGGGGAAAAAATTGTGCAACTACCAAGGATTGAACCTTGGACCTCTTGTACAACCATGTATGCCCTAACCAACTCACCTAGCAAGGTATTGTTAGGAGGGAATGAAGTGGATATTGGTTAAGGCATAGAAGAAGATGAAGGGTCATGGAGAGACTCTTCATTTACCTCCTTAATGGGCTATAAAGAGGGGGGTTTTGGGAGTTATTTCTCCTTCCATCACTTTGTAAATTCTTCCTCTTCCTTCCCTCATCCTAGCTGAACACCCAAGGAAGGGTTTCCCCTTGGAAAAGCTCCATAAGAGGTCTTATCTCCAAGATCTAAGGGTTTTCCAAGGATACAAGGACAAGGAGGCAAGGATCCAAAGATTTTGTAATCTTCTTCTTCTCTCAAGGTTTGAAAAATCAAGAAACCCAAGGTAAGACTCCCTCATCTATGGTATAATAGTTCCATATGATTTCCATGATTTTTAGCATGATATATTGGTTGGTTTTTGGATTTGATGTTAAAAGGGAAGAAAATCAAGAACCCTAGGTTCATGGGTTTCGGCCACAAGGATTTTAAGGTCTATAATTATGCCAAAAATCTTTATAATGTTTTTTAATGCTCCCTTATGATGTTTAGAGGTTAAGTATAATTTTTGGGAATTTTTGGAGTACCCTAGGACACCCTAGGGTTTCGGCCAACATGAAAGGAACAAAATCAACACCCTAGAGACCCTATGGGTTTCGGCCACAAGATTTTAGGGTCCATAATGATGCTAAAAATCTTTATAATGTTATTTAATGTTCCCTTATGATGTTAAGAAGTTAAGTATAATTTTGGGAATTTTTGGAACACCCTAGGACACCCTAGGGTTTCGGCCAACATGAAAGAAACAAAATCAACACCCTAGAGACCCTATGGGTTTCGGCCACAATGTTTTAGGGTCCATAATGATGCTAAAAATATTTATAATGTTATTTAATGTTCCCTTATGATGTTTAGAGATTAAGGATAATTTTTGGGATTTTTTGGAGTACCCTAGGATACCCTAGGGGTTCGGCCAACAACAAGAACCCTTGTGTAGGGTTGGGTTTAAAACCTCAAGGGTTTGTTTTATGTATTGTCATGATATAAGGGAGATGGAGGGTATTTATGTGAATGTTTCACATGGCCTAGAGACCCTATAGGTTTCGGCCAAGTACCCTAATAGGGTGGAAAGTTAGGACTCATTTCAAGTAAGGGCCCCAAATGACCCTATGGTAAGGTATGTTTGGTGTCTAACAATTGATTTGGGGGTTTTAATGGAAATTTTTCCATACCCCATGGCCTTGAAGTTTCAGCCAAGAGCAAGATTAGGGTTAAAGGATTAGGGTTGGCCTTAAGTATGGAATCAAATGTTTCCGATGGCCTAGTATGTATGTATGGGATGTTGTTTGGGGAAGTTATGTGAAGCTTCATGAACCTATGGTTCCTTGGGGCTTTCGGCCAAGGGCCTAACCTAGGGTTAGGGTTGGGTTAAATCTCCAAAGATGCTTAGTAAGATGGAAGAAGTTCTATGTTAACCAAACCCTTAGTTTGTATGTCATGAATTATATGTTAAGTCATAGATGTTTAGACATGTGCCATGATTTATGAATGATATGTATGTATGCCATGTCTTATGAATGATATGCCATGTTTTATGAATAATATGCATGTATGCCATGTCTTATGAATGATACGTATGTATGCCATGTTTTATGAATAATATGTATGTATGCCATGTCTCATGAATGAGGTTAAAGTACATGCCTTTAAGGCATAACGATGATGTTAAGTATGATGAATGAATGATGATGAATGACAAGTATGATGAATGAATGATGATGAATGAAAAAGCATGCGAAAGTATTTTATTTTATTTTATGGGCTTGTACCGGACCTAAGTAAGGTCCTCGGTTCTGGACTACCGATGAAGCTGTCCTTACGGTTTAGGACTACCGATGAAGCTGTCCTTACCCTAGTAGGTCGAGATTAGCTACCTCGTATTTACTTAGGGATGCGCGCATATGATGAATGAATGTGGTACAAGCCAGGGCCCAATGAATGATATGATTATGTTTAAGTAATGAAAAGTATGTTTTCAAAGATTAAGCATCCTTATAATATATGCATTTGTCCATGCATCCATCCATGTTATGCATTATGTTATGAAAAGTATGTTTATGCAAAGAATATTTATGAAAAACATGTTTATCCTAAGTTAGAATGTCATGATTTTATTTATGTTCATGTTAATTATGATGTCATGATTTAATTATGTTTATGCTAGTTTAGGATGCCATGATTTTATTTATGTTCATGATAGTTTAGGATGCCATGATTTAATTATGTTTATGCTAGGATAGAATGCCATGATTTTATTTATGTCATGATAGTTTAGGATGCCATGATTTAATTATGTTTATGCTATGTTAGAGTGCCATGATTTAATTATGTTTATGCTAGTTTAGGATGCCATGATTTTATTTATGTTCATAATAGTTTAGGATGCCATGATTTAATTATGTTTATGCTGGGATAGAATGCCATGATTTTATTTATGTCATGATAGTTTAGGATGTCATGATTTAATTATGTTTATGCTAGGTTAGAGTGTCATGATTTAATTATGTTTATGCTAGGTTAGAATGCCATGATTTAATTATGTTTATGCTAGGTTAGAATGCTATGATTTTATTAATGTCCATGCTAAGTTATGTTGCCATGATTTAATTATGTTTATGCTAAGTCCGGATGCCATGATTTTATTTAGGTTCATGTTAGGAATGTTTATGAGATTATGTTATTATGTTTATGTCTATGCCAAGTAGTATGCCAAGCCATGAATGTTTTTATGTCTATGAATATGTTATGCTATGAAAGTGACTAAGTTATGTTCAAGTCATGTTAAATGTATGCTAAGTGCTCATAAAGACTTATGTGCTGAGTAAAGCACTAAGTATGTTAATGTTCAAGATGCTCATGATTAAGTGATGAATGGTTTTAGTGAGTAGGAAAGAGTCTTACTAAGCCTGTGTGCTTATAGTCTTATTTTTCTTATACCGCAGATCACGCAAGGGGACCGTAAGGAAGCAGCAGGAGGGCAATAAAGTATGTGTGTGATAGTGACTTGGCCACGAGACCATATGTTTGCTCGTTTATGATAGAACTTTACCTCTACTAGTATGTGCTTGAATGTGACTCTATGACATGATGCTATGTATGACATGATGCTAAGAATGACATGATGCTAAGTATGACATGATATGATGTTAGGTATAAAGTTAATATGCCCAGTTCCCATGTTATGATGTTAGGAAGGGTAGTAAGTGCATGTAGGTGTAAGTTAAAGGTTTCCGCTGCATTATGATGTCTACATGCCCTAAGTATGTTAACGTAACGCCGCTTATGAAAAGAAAAAAAAAGTGGGCGTTACACAGGGTCAGAAAGAAATGATATAAATTCAGTCTCTGCATGAAATGTATCCAAAACTGCATCACATCCAATTAAATCAATTTGTGGTGCCTCAATAAATTTTTTACAATTATTTCCTACAAAATTTGCATCCAGGAACTCTTCACAAACAATGAAATCAATTTTTAGCACTTCAATAGAAATTTCACAATTATTTTCTATCAAGGATATATCAAGCAATGTGTCACAACCAATAAAATCAATCTTAGGCGCCTCAATTAATTTTTCACAATTATTTTCAGCATAAGATATATCAAGAGACTCATCACAATAATCAACATCAAGTCTAGGCACTTCTAAAAATTTTTCACACTCAGCATTTTCATGATATGTATCCCAACATGCTTCATTTTTAGCAAATTCAATACTAGGTACCTCTAGGGATTTTTCACAATCAAATTCTACAAGAGATGCATCCCTAAGTATATCACAAACAATAAAATCAGTTTGAGGTACCTCTATGTAATTTTTAGAAAAATTAGGAGGAGTATTTACCTGATCGTGCTGAAAAATACCTGGAGGTTCTACAGAAGTAGATGTATCCGTGTTCTCCTCCTGGTCAAGTATATGCTCTACTTCAGGCTCAAGTTCTGGTGGACACTCAACTAAAGTAGGTTATCCTTGGGTTCTTGCTTCCACCATGCAAGTCCCTACACTTTCTGGTTCATCCTCTGAATCTTCTAATGTATCCATCACTGTTGGTGGTCCCTGGGGCTTAGTGCAATCCCCTATACCTATGGAATCATCTCCCATGCATATTCCCTCAACCATTCCTGTATCAACCAAATTAGAAAAATTAGGATCATTAACAACTAAATCATCACAAGATAAAAGTATAGAATGATCCTGTAAAGTTTCAGAATTGAATTCACAAGCTCTGCTATCAATCTCCTCCAGTGCCTCTAAATCAGTAGGAATGGGTGATTCCTGGGGCTCAGTGCAATCCCCTACACCTGTAGATTCATCTGATTGTCCTAATCTTTGGGCTTTTATCTGATTCCATTGATCAACCAATTTTGCAAGGCGTTGTTGTTGAAGTTGAAAAATTTGATGTTGTTGTTGTTGTTGTTGTTGTTGAAAATTTTGCTGTTGTTGTAGGACTTGTTGAAACATCTCCATCAATTGTTGTTGAGCCTCATTCCAATCAGGATTCTCAAAGCCTCCTTGGTTAGTGTGGAACTCTTGTTGGTCTTGAAATGTAACATAAGGCTGCTGAAGACCAAGAGTAGGCTGTGCATTCTGAAATGGAGACTGTGGTGGCTGCTCAAATGGTTGAATGGGCTGATTTAACTGCTGAAAACTTGGTTCACAATTAGGGGGAGATTGCTGAAAATTATGGTTCTGAAATTGAAAACTTTGACATGGAGGCTGAAAATTCTTATCGTTTTGTGGAAAATATTGCTGTGAAGGTTGTGATCCACTCTGATTTTGATATTGGTTGGGCTGAATTGATTGGAACCCTTGCTGAAAATTTTGACTTGGTTGAAAATCCTGCTGAAATTGTGGCAGTGAAAACTGAAATTGAATGGGCTGGAAATTCTGGTTGCAAGTCTGAAATTGCTGTGGAAATTGATATGGTTGTTGGAAATTCAAATTATCATGGTACCCTTGCTGAATTCCTTGAAAAGGTGATTGATTTTGTTGATAGGGTGGCTGAAATTGGGGCTGGAACTGCTGAATTGGTTGCTCAAAACCCTGGAATTGTGGCTGCCCATTCTGATTTTGTGGCTGGAAATTTGGTTGATTTTGCTGAAAATTTTGGAAAGGTTGAAAACACTGATTCGTTGACTGAAATTGATCATTTGGGTGTTGAAAATTCTGGAATTATGGTTGAAATTACTGTAGTGGCTGATTGAAAGGTTGGTTCTGCTGTTGAAATTGTTGACACGGCTGCTGGTAAGTAGATGAAAACATTTTTAACTGGTAGTCCTGTCACAAAACAAACAAGAAAAATGACAGCAACCGTATACAAAAGATAAAGCAAAATAAAATAGAACCTAATGATATGTCCAAAGGCATACAAGCAAAAATCAAACAAATCAACTAGTTGCTTCCCCGGCAACGGCGCCAAAAATTTGACGGACCCAAAATAGACTGTCACGAATGTGGGTCCTCCAAATTTAGAATATTTATAAAAGCTGGAAACCCTTTTTGAAATCAAAAATATGAAAACGTAGTAAAGGGGCCACAGGTCGTATTTTCCTGGGGACTAGTTGAGGTTGTGTGATTCGAGCTTGTGTTTGTGTGTCGTTTGATATTTTTAGGTTTCAATGAAATATGGGTTTGATTTCAAATAAAAATGGGGAAAGCACAAAGACAAGGAAGAAACTTAACCAAGCAAATTTAAATCAAGTAATGGCAACTCATGGACTCAACCAATAAGAAACCTAATCAAGCAAAGGAACTCAACCTAATGCAAGGAGTAATAATTTTAACTCAAGTGCAAGTGTTCACTACAAATTTCATTTAACTCCAAGAATGAGACAAGCTTGATACGCAAGGAGGTGGTTATGTGCCAAAAGCTGATAGTGAAGAGCAAGAACTATACATGATTGATTTAGCTTGGAAAGCAAACTATCAATGAAATGATATGCAAGAATAAAGGAAGAAACTTGAAAACTAAATACTGATCAATGCAGTAATAAGCTAGCTTAGAAGTTAATGCATAAATGAGACAACAACTCCACTGCAGAAATATACCAACAAACTCAATGCAGATTTAGCATGCAAGGTTTCAGAACACAAAATCAGAAATTAAGCAATTAACCGAAACCTTTCAGCCACAATTCTGAATCTGTCAAATGCAGTAATGAATCCAGAAATTCAGAAATTGAATGTAGGGATTGAGGGTACTTATCAGTAACAATTCGAATGCAAATGGAACTTAAATTAAGGGCAAGAGCTCACTAAAGATTTAGCTCAACTTGGTACCACTCAAAACTGAACATCTCCTTTGATACAAAGTGCAGAAATGAAGCACTTGGATATGCAGAAAAGGAATTCTAATGTGCCGAGAATTGAGTTGAATGCAAAACTCTAAATTGATGGGAAGCAACTGATGTGAGGTAAGTGGATGTGAAGTAAACAATTAAAGTGCAAACTTCAGAAGTAAATAATTGTGCAGAACTGTAATTGGATTTGCAGATTTGAAACCTGAAATTTCTGGACAAATTGAGTTCAAATCAAGCTGGATTCAATTGCAATGACACACCCGAAACCATGTTTAACTTGGCACCAATCAAATGCTGAGTCGTCACTTGGCACAAAGTGCAGGAATGAAACAATGATTGGCACGCAGAGAAAAGAAACTGTTGGGTTCAGAGGCAAAGGATGTGTAGAAATGAGGGTTGCAGATCTTAATGGAGTTACTGTAGAAATTTAGCAACGAAAGTAATGACCACTGTGGAACAATAAAACTGGTTGGGATCGAGGGCACAGCTATAAGCAAAAGAAAGACTTGACACAAATCCGAAACTTGCTGAAAAGAATTTAACTAGCAAAAATAGAAATTTAATTGCAGAAATGATAAGTTGATACGCAACTGAAAACAGGGCACGCAAACAATTGAAATGTAAAAAGAAGCTGAAATTAAATCTAAGAGTTCACTAACAAACAATCTAACTACTACAAGTGCAGAAGTTAACACTAATTGGAGCAGGAAACAACTCAGAAACCTAGATTACAGCAACTGATACGAAATTCAGTAATGAACTTGCGGCAGAATTCAAATTACAGCTAATTCAATGAAATTATAATAAGAAATCTAAACCCCAATCACTCCATTAGCTCAAGGTCTCCTTGTTCGTCACGCAAGGGTGAGCCTCGAACCTGTAAGCTCAGTAAATCGATGGAAAACAGCATCTGCGATTCAAAACCAGCTCATCTCTGCTCAAATCCGAAAACCCATCCAATTCCTTCAACTCAGCTGCGATGATGATTTGGGATTGATCCGAGCACTCCAGGGAACCCCTCTGAACTACTCAGGGTGATGAAATAATGCGTAGCCGATGTTGACAAAATCAGATGGCAGAACTCTGGAGACCTCACAAAAGCTCTGTTCTTGGGCAATTGAGAGTTGAAAATTCACCGAGAACCATTCCACTGACCTAGAACTCGATCTAGTGAAGAAATTGAGGGGTCGCGCCCCATGGATTGAAGAAACTAGCTATAGACAGTGAAGAACAAGCGAAGAAGACAATTGCGGCGAAGAAGACGCGACAGGGAATAACTGGGGAGAAATTTGATTAAATAGTTAGCAATGGACGACCCTGATTGATTTGAGAAAATCCAACGACTGATATTCATCTGATCTGACCCAAACATTCCAGATGTTGATCAAGGGTCAGGATATGCCTCGTGGTTGCTCGGATCCTCCTGATTTGCAACGGATGGTCTAGATCAACCTAATCTTTGAATGGACGATCTAGAGCCCTCCGAGCTTGATCCAACGGTTGAATGAGCTCTGATTGGGATGAAACCTTCAGATCATGATCAGAGTGCTTGATCAACCCTAACCCTAGCTCGGATTGCTTCAAATGACTCAAATCTAGACGCTCTTGAATCGGACGGCCCGGATTAATCCGAAACTTGATAACTCGATCCGGGTCCACTTCCGACTCATGTTTGACCTAGTATGCCCTAGGTCCATGAACCTTTCATCCTACAAAAATAGATCAATAATTTAGTGGCCAAATAATCCAAATATGTGTAAATTTGCAATTAAGTCCAAAATAAGAGGAAGTTCTAAAACCTAGGGTAAATTCACAATAAAGCAAGTAAAACATGGGTCAAACATGGATTTTAGCAATTAAAATTATCAACAAAATGGTACTTATCAGGCACCTCAGGTTGGAATTGAGGCGCCTCAGAACAGAGCTTATCAACAAGTTACCATTGGGGCCGGTGGATAAAACTTTATCCATTTAAGGCGCCTCAGATCATATATGAGGCGCCTTAGGTCTACGTCAACACAACGGTAATATTGAGTTTCGGACTATAAATAACTCCTAAAATCTAGGATTAGATATCAATAATTGTACTTAATTTTCTTAATTGTTTTCTATGCTTTTCAAAGAGTGTCAGAGGTTTCTCTGCCTATAATGAAGAAGATCTGTTTAAGTGCACTTTCACTGCCTTGGATTAGCAATCATTCTGGTTGCAACTAAGTAACCTTCTTGTCTCTTACCAGCTTTAGTTGTTATTGTTTATATGTTCAATTGTTTTAACTACTGAAACTAACTTTTACCATTTTAAGAAATTGCAAAAGATATAGTTTTAACTTACAGGGTAATTCACCCCCTCTTGCCAACATGCAATGGTCCTACAAGTGGTATCAGAGTGGGTTAGCTTTTGAAGGATTGACCGCCGGAGAAATGGTCAGAACTAGTATTCACCCACCAAAATTCGAAGGAGACTTCGTCATTTGGAAGAAGAAAATGGAGGTATTATTTCATACTGATTTTGAAATTTTACTAACTATCAAATATGATTTTGAAATTCCCAAAGATACAAACAGAGATGAAAAGGAGTAGAATCTGTGGAACATGAAGGAGCGAGGTGAATCAGTTGCCAATGGAAAGGCTAAATCCCACTTATTGGCGTTTCTACGACCTTAAGAAGTCAACCGCATCAGTAGCTTCGCTCCGGAAAAGAGCTCTGGGAGAAGTTCCTAGAACTTCACGAAGGCATGTCAGAAGCTAGGTTAGCAAGAAGAAATCTCCTCGGGAACCAGCTAACAAATCTTCGGATGAAGGAAGGCTAAACCGTGGCCGAGCTTCATGCAAAGGTCAAGGGATTTGATCTCCGGACTCACTAACCTCGATGAATTGATAACAAATCGCGACTCAATGTGATATTCCCTCAATGCCTTCCCAAAGACTCAGGAGTGTACTTCTATAGTAGATGCCTATTATATCTCAAAGGATTTAGAGATAAGTACTCTTGAAGAATTATTTTTTACTTTTGAATTACATGAATCTCGATGTACAGGAAATAAAAATAAGACGAACAACATTGCCCTGAATGCGAGGAGGAATCAACTAGATTTGCAGTCTTCAGCTGACAACAAAGAAACAACATTCGTGGTAAGAAAGTTAAACAAGATATTTAGATCTAACAAGTTTTCTAAGATGCAGGGTAAGAAACATTCTCTGAGAAAAAGATAAGTAAGATGTTACTACTGTGACGAAGAAGGTCATGTCAAGGATCAATGTCCGAAGCTAAAGAACCAGAAAAAAGAAAATAAGACCAAGCAGAAGAACCTGAAAGCAACATGGGATGACTCTTCTTCTAATGAATCCGAAATCGAGGCCTACGTCAGACTTGCACTTATGCGAGTCATCAAGTGGACAACGAAGAAATCACCTCGGACATGAGCATCGATGAAGGGGAAGTTTCAACAAAAAAAGCAGCAGTGAAGGGGGAGAGTCCTGTTTCAGACACGACGATATGGTAAGTGAGGTATGCAAGCTTCTTCCAGATAAAATGCACTGTGGTATTAGATCTCTGCTTAAATCTTTATGTATGTTAAGGACAAAGAACATTGATTTGAAAAAGAAATTAGCAAATTCATATTCTTTAAATTTGTATGATCATGTAAAAAGTGAAAATAAAAAATTAAAGGCACAACTAGCAAAATTAGAAAATAACTATGAAGTGTTAGTTTAAAATTTTCTCCTAAACATAACTTTTATAATGGATGTCTTAATTGGTATATTAGAAGCCACAAGGGCTAAATTATAAAAGCACCCAAGAATTATATTTCTACAAAATTCCTGATTAATCTAATTGGTAAAAATCTATTTTCGATTCCCAAATCAATTTTAAATTGTTAAATTTTATTTGTATTGAATAAATTATCTTTGAATTTCTTGATTATTAGAAAATCTAAATCAAATAGTAATATTTGAATATAATTCATTTTCAAATTTTTTTTATGATGAACAAAAACATTATCTACTAACTGTAATTTTTTAGATTTTTTAAAAAATATTCAATGAATTTTCATAAATTCATTTTCAAAAATCTACTTTTTAATATGAAAAATAATTATAAAATTAATTTCAAAAAAATATGATTTTTGAAGATCTGAATGTTATATTTAGACCATTTCAAAAAATTAACAGAATTTTTGGAGGTAAATATCTAATTTTAAAAATATTTTTGTTCAAAATTATTTCTATTATTAAAATCATTATTTTTGAACTCAGAAAATTTATTCAAAATCTAAAAATATTTATATTATTGAGTTCATTGATTTTCCACATTGACAAAAAGTTTCTAACAGTTAAATAAAATTTTATGAATTATTATACAAATATCATATTTTTATATTTATAAATACTTTGAAATTTTTTTAGATGATTTTCTTTTTTTTAAATTTGTACGTTATATTTTGGACAGTTAGAAAAATTATCAAAATTTTTAGAAATATAAATCGACTTTTAAAAAATATTTCAAAATTCAACAAGTTTTTAAAAATCATCTAATCTATGTTTTTTCCCCTTAATGAGTTTGTTATTCTTATTTTTTTACAGGTACCTACATTTTGATGTGATCAAAAGATGAGAGTAAATAAGATTAAGTTAAGGCAGAGGTTAAGTTGAAATTTACTTGCATTATTTATTGCAATAGATTGTCATATTTGTTTTATTATTTTGAATAAAGAAATAATTATCCAATTATTATTTTGGTTGTTTGGTTAACCCTAACTTAACTTGGGTTGATCCACATTAAAAAGGGTGAGATTGTAAGTACCTCGGATTGGCTTTGATGTGATCAACCAAGTCAAGTTAGGTCCTGGTGTGTTTTGATCCCTATGTCTATGTGTGTAGGAGTATAGGAGCGCAGAAAGTCGAGTGGAAGATGCAATGAATGAGATGGATGGCACGGGAAGGGTGCTGACGGGCTTGGTGCATCCGAGGGACGCGGAGGTCAGCGGAAGAGTACTCCGGTGGAGTAAGAATGACGCGTGCGATGTCCTAGGGACGAGAAGTCGGAGGAAGTCTGTTTGATGCTAAGGCTAGAGTCAGGTTCGAGTGAGCCTAACTTTAGTTGGCCAAAAATCACCCAAGCAGAAGAGGATGGAAAAGTCAACATGAATTGTTCCGGAAGGAATCGACGTCGACGACCAATTACCAGGGTTCAATCCACGTGGATGATGATGAGAGAGGAAGAACTCCCACCCTGCGAGATTAACACGAGCGTTAATGGGAACACGCCGGAGATTGTCCGGTGGAGTCCACTCCGATGCTCAGGTCAGTACGAGAGTCTCTGAGGCGGAAAGAAATAAGGAGAAGTGTGTGTAGGAATGAATGTAACCCCTTACCTAGGGGGTTGGAGTACCTTTTATACCTGAGGTGGCAGTCACACATGTCACCACTTTCATCTCCACGTCCCCTCAATTGTTGGTTACTGGATAATCTTTGCAACGGTCCCCGTAGTCATTAAATCTGGGTCATTGTAATAATTAATGCTTTAATGGCCGCGTATTATGGGTCATGATTATCCCATAATTATTAGTGATAATTATCCATATATCCGAAGAAAGGAGATGGTAACATGAGGTTGGCTACTGGGTAGGATGATCCTTGGGCTCCGCTACCCCGAGGTGATCCCGGGGTCCTTTGGCCTGGGGGATCCCTGTTGGGACAATCAGCCCAAGTATGATCGGAAGGATCATGAGTTTTGATTTGTGTGTCAATATGATTAAGGGTTTCACGTTGATCTAATGTATGTATATGAGTGTGCAGGTTTGTAGGATACACATAGACTTGGTTGGACATCTTCGGGTACGGTGAAGGGTGGCATGGAGGCAAGCCATGGGCTTGTGTGCGCATCCGAGGGACCATGGACAAAGTAGGAACGATGAGTCGAGGGAAGCGGACTTCGAGGCATATGTGAAGGATGACATGGAGACAAGTTGAGGGCTTGTGTGAGAATCTGAGGGATGAGGGTCAAAGTCGAATAGGGCTTGAAGACAACAGGTCGAGGCTGCTGGAGCAGGAACGATGAGTTGAGGGAAGCAGACTTCAAGGCATGCGTGAAGGATGGCATGGAGGCAAGCCGAGGGCTTGTGTTCTCATCTGAGGGACGGGAGCCAAAGTCGAAGAGGGCTTGAAGGCAACAGATCGAGGCTACTGGATGAAGAGTCAACCAGGTCATGAGGTTTCGAGTGCTGAGGGAATTGTACTCGGGCGCTAAATCATGAGGGTTCGAGTGCTGAGAGAAATGTACTCGGGAAGGGTAACCCTAGACTTAGGGAGTGGACCAGTCGACTGGTGAGGGACCAGTCGACTGATAGGGTCCATAAAAAGATTAGTCGACTGGCATAGGACCAGTCGACTGATGATGGCCAGAATTTGAAATGTCGAGCTGCGACATTCAAATTCAAGTGGGACCAGTCGAATTGCTTTGGACCAGTCGACAGGTAACGGTCATATCAGCCTCGAGCTCTATTTAAGGGAGCTCATTTATGACTCTTTCTTCTTGGCGAAACTAGCTTGGCTAGAGCTTGTTAGTAGCCTAGTATTGCTAAGTGATTGTCCAAGATTTGTGGTGAGGATTCTCCACCCACAAGGAGCGACAAGATCTAGCAGGAGGTGCTCCGGGGAATCATCCACCAAAGGTTCGGGATCATCCACCTTATGAACAATCGTAGAGTAGGAGTTTCATCTCTGAACCACGTAAACGGTTTGTGTTAGCATTATTATTGTTTTATATTTAGTATTTCCGCTTGCGCATGCTAACGTTGTAGGTAGAAAATCGAAAGAAAGCTATTCACCCCCTCTAGCTTAACGGTAAGATCCTAACAAGTGGTATCCGAGCGAAGGTTCGCTCATCTACGGACTAACCTGTTGGGACCAGGTGCATGTTGACATGGATGCGGGTTCATAATTTTAAAATTAATTACGTGCAGCGGAAGGTTTAGCATAAATAATTTCTCAAATTATTTAACCACACATCTAAGCATGCAACCTTATCTTTTGTAGACATGATCATATATTTAAAATTTTGCAGAAACGTAAACTAATTTACTTGTTACCTCGTGTAACTCGAAGGAAGGGACGAGATCCAACCGTAAGCGTCCCTCGGAAGCTCCGCCTCTATTTGTGTTCACGCCGAGTGTAACGACCCGGAAAATTCTCTTAATATTTTCTTAAAATATTGAGCATGTCTAGATAATTTTCCGAGGGACCTAGAAATATTAATACAAAATGTGGCCTGGAGATCCATATTTTCTCATTTAAATCGAGAAAACTAAGTACTAATGGGCCTTATATGGGCTTTTTAGTACCATAATTATTAGAGAATTTTAGGTAAAAAATAATATAAATATAAAGGGATTTTAATGAGAAATATTAACATAATTATGGGGGAATTTTTAGGGGATTTTTGGAATTTTAGGAAAAATAGTAGGAAATAAAAGGAAAAAATAAAATAAAAATGAGGTGCATGGACCAAGGATTGAACCTTGGACCTCTTGTACAACCATGCATGCTCTAACCAACTCACCTAGGAAGGGAATGTTATGAGGGAATGAAATGGAGTTTGGTTAAGGCTTAAGGGAAGAGGAAGAGACTCCATGACTCTTCACTTACCCTCCTTGATGGGTTATAAAGATGGGGGTTTGGGAGTTACCTTCTTCCTTCCATCACTTTGCATTTTCTTCCTCCTCCTTCCCTCATCCTAGCCGAACACCATAAGGAAGATTTTCCCTTGGAAAAGCTTCACAAGAGGGTCTCATCTCCAAGATCTAAAGGTTTCCCAAGGTTACAAGGGCTAGAGGTGACTTAAGGTCTAAGGAGTTCTTTTGATTCTCTATAATCAAGGTGAAAAATCAAGAAACCCCAAGGTAAGACCCCCTCACCTGTGGTGTAATGGCTTTTCCTTGATATAGATATGATCTAAGTTGTTATTTAAGATCTAAGATGAAAATCCATGAAGAAGAAGTTAGGGTTTCGGTCACTTGCAAGTTTCATGGCTAGGTTTAGTTTCTAAACTCCCAAATGATGGTTCTTATGATTGATTATGATGTAAGTGTTGTTAGTGGTGATTTACATGAAATTTTACATGATTATAGGGCCTAATGAATTTCGGCCAAGAACCCTAACCCATGGTTGGGCCTTGATCTAACCTTCCAACATATAAGTTTTGGGTTTCCTATGGCATGATGGGTAGAAATTGTGTTTTATAAGAATTTTTCATGAACTTTAGGGACCCTTGAAGTTTCGGCCAAGAGCAAGAACTAGGGTTAAGGGATTAGGGTGGGCCTTAAGTATGGAATCAAATGGTTCCTATGACCTAGTAGGTATGTATGAGATGTTGTTTGGAATTTATGTGAAGTTTTCATGGACCTAGGGTTCCTTGGGGCTTTCGGCCAAGGACATAACCTAGGGCTAGGGTTGGGTTAAACCTACAAAGATGCTTGTTTATAGGTTACCAAGATGTATGCTTAAGTATGATGGAAGAATTTCTATGTTAACCAAACCCTTAGTGTATATGTCATGAATTATATGTTAGGTCATAAATGTTTAGACATGTGCCACGATTTATGAATGATATGTATGTATGCCATGTTTTATGAGTAGTATGTATGTATGCCATGTTTTAGAAATGATATGTAGGTATGCCATGTTTATGTAGGTATGTCATGGTCTATGGATGATATGTATGTATGCCATGATTTATGAATAATTTGTATGTATGCCATGCTTTATGAATGATGTGTACATATGCCATGTTTAAGAATGAAAATGATGAATGAAGTTAAAGTTCATGCCTTCGAGGCTTAATGATGTTATGGAATGAAAATGAAGAATGAAGTTCAAGTTCATGCCTTCAAGGCATAACGATGATGTTAAGTATGATTAATGAATGAATATGCTATGAATGATTATGAATGAAGAAGCATGTGAAAGTATTTTATTTTATGAATGGGCTTGTACAGGACCTAAGTAAGGTCCACGGTTCTGGACTACCGATGAAGCTGTCCTTACGGTTCGGGACTACCGATGAAGCTGTCCTTACCCTAGTAGGTCGAGATTAGCTACCTTGCATTTACTTAAGGATGCGCGCATATGATGTATGAATGTGGTACAAGCCAGGGCCCAATGAATGTTATGATTATGTTAAAGTATTTAAAAGCTTGATTTTAAAGATTAAGCATCCTTATATATATATATACATTTGCCACATGCATCCATCCATGTTATACATTATATTTATGATAAGAATATTATGTAAAGTAAGTTTATGCAAGGTATGTTTATGCAAATGATTTATTTATGTTTATGCTAAGTTAGGATGCCATGATTTTATTTATAGTGATGCTAATTTATGATGCTATGATTTATTTATGTTTATGCTAAGTTAGGATGCCATGATTTTATTTATATTCATGCTAATTTATGATGCCATGATTTATTTATGTTTATGCTAAGTTAGGATGTCATGATTTTATTTATGTTTATGCTAATTTATGATGTCATGATTTATTTATGTTTATGCTAAGTTAGGATGCCATGATTTTATTTATATTCATGCTAATTTATGATGCCATGATTTATTTATGTTTATGCTAAGTTAGGATGCAATGATTTTATTTATAGTCATGTTAATTTATGATGCCATGATTTATTTATGTTTATGCTAATTTATGATGCCATAATTTATTTATGTTTATGCTAAGTTAGGATGCCATGATTTTATTTATGTTCATGCTAATCCATGCTGCCATGATGAAATTATGTTTATGCTAAGTTAGGATGCCATGATTTTATTTATGTTCATGCTAATCCATGCTTCCATGATGTAATTATGTTTATGCTAAGTTAGGATGCCATGATTTTATTTATGTTCATGCTAATTTATGATGTCATGATTTATTTATGTTTATGCTAAGTTAGGATGCCATGATTTTATTTATGTTCATGCTAATTTATGATGCCATGATTTATTTATGTTTATGCTAAGTTAGGATGCCATGATTTTATTTATGTTCATGCTAATTTGCGATGCCATGATTTAATTTATACTCATGCCAAAGTATAATGCCATGATTTTATTCATGTTCACGTTGGACTATGATGCCATGATGATATCTATGTTCATGCTGATACCATGATGATATCTATGTTCATGTTTATACGATGTATGAATTTTGTGAGTAGGAAAAGGGTCTTACTAAGCCTCCGTGCTTATAGTTTTATTTTCTTATACCGCAGATTAAGCAAGAGATTTCAAAGGAAGCAGCAGGAGAGGCAAGACCAAGTATGTGTGGTAGTGACATGGCCAAGAGTCCCTCTCATTTCACTGATTGCATGTTTTTGTTATCTTACCATACTTATGTTGGTTATGCTTTACTTATGATAGTTATGCCTATGAAACAACCTACTACTTATGAAGTTATAGATAAATTACTTGCTACCTGAAAGACTTATGAATGAACTATGGAAAGTAAATAATCATGATGCTATGCATGTTGGTAATAGGTTACATGAAATGCTCATGAAAGCTTATGAATGTGTTACGAAAAGTGATATCATGATGCTAGATATGTGTATATGATTTAAGCACTAATTGTATGGTTAAAAGCATGTGAAAAAGAATTTATGATTCCGCTGCATTAAGATGTTTTATATGCACACGTATGGTAGCGTAACGCCGTTTTATGAAAAAAAAGCAGGCGTTACACCGAGTATCTTCGGGATGACTTCGCAAAGCCATGAGTTTCGTGTTCTCGAGAACTACTAGATTCTCCGAGAACACGACAAGAAAAACTAAGAGAGAAGTAATCACATCGGAAAAACTCACCACCAAGGTTGGCTGGAATCACAATTCCGACGAGGAGAAGGAACATGACTTGCGCCCAATCCCAAGGTGATTATGGCCGTAGAGGAAGATCGTCCCAACGGAAGAACTTTGTCGCCTCGGTGCTTCTCCTTGTGCTCACGGCAAGAAGAAGGGAGAAGAAGGGAGAGGCCGGCCAAGAGAAAGAAGGGAGGAGAGGGAGAGAGCACAAGCAAGAATACTTTGATTATTTCGAATGAATTCCAAGACTTGCCTTGGGTCCTTTATATAGTGGTCTCTCAACCGCCAAGTCTCTTTTTTTCTTATGGAATAAATTTTCATAAGAAATTTATCATATAAATTTTCTATGACTTATTCCATCATGCCAAGTCTTGATTTAAAATCATGGTTAAAATCATATTTTAATTCATGATAAAAATCAACCAAGTCTCCTTTTTCTTATGGAATAAATTTTCATAAGAAATTTATCATATAAATTTTCTATGACTTATTCCATCATGCCAAGTCTTGATTTTATATCATGGTTAAAATCATATTTTAATTCATGATAAAAATCAACTAAGTCTCTTTTTATGGAATAAATTTTCATAAGAAATTTATCATATAAATTTCTTTATATAAATTTCTTTGTCATGGTAAATCAATCCATGATTGATTTTATAAAATAAAATAAACCAATCCATGGTTCATTTTAATTTCCATGAAAAATTAATTTCTTTATATAAATTTCTTTATCACGGTAAATCAATCCATGATTGATTTTATAAAATAAAATAAACCAATTCATGGTTCATTTTAATTTCCATAAAATATAAACCAAACCTTGGTTTATATAAAAAAATTTATATCATCCATAATTTTACAAAACAAACTACACTTGATTTATTTTATAAATTGAACCAAAAAATTTGGTTCCCTCCCTTTGTTGTGGTCGGCCAAACAAAGAGGGTGAGGACCCTCTTTGGCCAGCCTATCCAGGCCACGCCCCAATGAATTAAACTCATTTAATTCATCTATTAAGTATTCAAAAGACTTAGCCATTTTACGCTTCCGATGCGTCTCTGAAAATTCAGATTCGACTTATCGTTTGGCTTAACCAAACCTTATCTCTCTTGATTGGAAAAATCCAATTTTCAAATCATTTTAAATCACTCGGATTACTCGTAGTGCATGTGACTAAATAGGCTTTCGATTTATGTTGGCCGTCTATAATTAACCAATTATAGAACGATCATGAGTGGCACCTAGTAGTACATCATGATCCCCAATTAATCGAATGATCAACGGTTGACCTCAGAAACAATTCTAAAACCCTTCAGCAACTATAATGAATCGTGCCCCATTCCCTTCACCACCTTATACCCACTTGGTTTAGGACATGGTCTTTGTGTGTCAGTCCCCAGTAGGCTGACTACGTCACACCTATACCAAGTAACGTTTTCTCGTCCTACGGATTCTAATTACTCTCATGTATATAAGAGATTCATACTCTGAACATGTCATGCTCTGGCTAGAGGCTTCGAGTAACAATCCGACGATAGGCCTTGGGTATACATCTCCTCGCAAGGAGTGGTGAATTTTTTGTAGGTTGTTCAAACATCTTCGGGCACTTCGACTTATACCCAATCATCCTGGGTCCACACCTCCTTGGAGATGCTTGCTTAAGATGTCAAAGTATAAGTCTCCATGACCAAGATGACTTGAACACCGCAAGTCAAAGGAACATCGCACTTAA
Organism: Boesenbergia rotunda; assembly: GCA_024364735.1. Classification (NCBI taxonomy): domain Eukaryota; kingdom Viridiplantae; phylum Streptophyta; class Magnoliopsida; order Zingiberales; family Zingiberaceae; genus Boesenbergia; species Boesenbergia rotunda. Next base: position 14,445 of record JAGFNQ010002650.1, on the reverse strand, counting down.
GCTGCAGTATGAACTTCACTGACATGTCTATATGTAGACTACCATATGAAGTTTTATAGCCAGTCACTCCAATGAACTAGTTCCCTTAACTAGAATTCATGTTTATCTTCGGACATCCCAATGTCACCAGCTAATGAGAATCAGCTGATTAGAGAATAACCCATGCTAGTCTCAATAGTATTGATAGTGTCCGTTTTTATCAATTCATCGACTAGGGACAATTTCAATACTTCACAATTGCACATGTAGAGATAATCACTAGTTGTGAATTCATCTTAAATTCTCTCATGTTGTGAATTGTATTGCGGGCATTTAGTAAATGAGTTTAAGATCTAAATCAAATACATAAATATGTATACTCAAATACATAAATGATTACAATCATAAGGTGATTGCCTTAGGACACTTTTCTCATATCACTAACAAACTCCCACTTGGCCTAATGCTAATCGTTATGGTATCCAATACCACAGGCTCTAACATGACCCTCAAACTTGCTTTGAGGCAAGGCCTTAGTTAAAGGATCCACTAAATTCCTTTCATTGGGAATTTTCTCAATTTGTATATCATTCCTATTTATAATCACTCTGATCAGATGACAGTGGCGAAGCACATGTTTGGATCGCTGATGAGACCTTGGTTCCTTTGCTTGTGCAATAGCTCCATTGTTGTCGCAATAAACCGGTATTGCTTCATCAATGGTTGGAACCACACCAAGTTCTAAGACGAACTTCTTGATCCAAACTGCTTCCTTTGCTACTTCCGAAGCTGCAATATATTCCCCTTCCGTGGTAGAATCCGCTACGGTGGCTTGCTTGAAACTCTTCCAACTTATTGCGCCTCCATTCAAAATAAATACGTATCCAGACTGAGATTTGGAGTCATCCTTATCTGTCTGGAAATTGGCATTTGTATACCCACGTATTACCATATCACCTTTGTTGGATCGAGAGAACCGATAGAGGGGGGGGGGGGTGAATATCGGAAATCGGTCGGATTTGAAGAGAGAATGTGTAGCGGAAGATTAAAGTTTAAAAACACACAGACACAGGTGGTTTTACATGGTTCGGAGCCTAGGTCGACTCCTACTCCAAGGCCCACGGTCGTTGACCGTTTTCTGCGGGCAATTCTATAAGTGCGCGAAAAACAATTTACAGAAATTTTACAATTGCAGTATAGTAAACTTAAAGAAAAGATGCTCTTCGTTAATGACGTCCAATGTATTTTGAATCTTGGAGCGGAGGGACGTCGTCGGCTCGAGTTGGGAGGATTCTAGAGCAGTGCGCGGGAGTAGAAGAGCGTAGAAGCGTTGAAGAAAATTATTGTTCGAAGCTTGGGGTTGAGGGCCCTTTATATAGGGCCTGGGGGCGCCCGGGACGTCGAGGGCGCCCCCCCACATGTCACTCGATCCGTAACAGTCTCGGTCAGCGTCTGATCCCTTCAAAATCGGGATCAGGTTTGACTGGGGCGCCCGGAGCGCTCGGGGCGCCCGCATTGACCGGGTCAAAGTTTTATTCCTTCGCTTCGCTGGCTTCTGGTTTGAGGCTTGCGCATGGGGGCACCCGGGACGCTAGGGGCGCCCGGGAGCAGCGTGGGCGCCTAGGAGCATGGGGGCGCCCCGCCCAGCAGCTGTTCGAAGCTCGTCTTAGTTGCCTTGTTTTGTATGCACCTTGGGGGCGCCCGGGACACTCCGGGCGCCCTACTCAGCCATTGCCTCACTCCTTTGAGGCTTTCTGAGCTGCAGACACACGTTCCTTCGGTCCTGCATCCAGGGTTAGTCCAAAACACAATAAAACAATAAAATATTAGATTATACAACCTTAGCTGTCTTGGTTCTCACTTTGGGTCTCCAAAATGGAACCCTAGGTCGAACCGACGCCTACTGTTCCCTCGATGGCGAACGTGTTAGTGATATGAGAGAAGTGTCCTAAGGCAATCGCCTTATGATTGTAAACATTTATTTTAATAAATGATAATTCACTATTTGAGTATACATATTTGTGTATTTGATTGCGATCTTAAACTCATCTACTGAATGTCCGCAATACAACTCACAGCATAAGAGAATTTGTGATGGGATAACAACTAGTGATTATCTCTAAATGTGCAAATGTGAAGTATTGAAAATATCCCTAGTCGATGAATTGATAAAAACGGACATTATCAATTCTGTTGAGACTAGCATGGGTTATTCTCTAATCAGCTGATTCTCACTGGCTGGTGACATTGGGATGTCCGGAGATAAACATGGATGCTAGTTAAGAGAACTAGTTCATTGGAGTGACTAGCTGTAAGACTTCATATGGTTATCTATATAGATATGTCAATGAAGTTCTTACTGCAGCATAAGTGCGATGTTCCTTTGACTTGCGGTGTTCAAGTCATCTTGGTCATGGAGACTTATACTTTAACATCTTAAGCAAGCATCTCCAAGGAGGTGTGGACCCAGGATGATTGGGTATAAGCCGAAGTGCCCGAAGATGTTTGAACAGCCTACAAAGGATTCACCACTCCTTGCGAGGAGATGTATACCCAGGCCTATCATCGGATTGTTACTCAAAACCTCTGGCCAGAGTATATCATGTTTAGAGTGCGAGTCTCTTAAATACATGAGAGTAATTAGAAATCCAAAGGACGAGAAAGACACTACTTGGGCTAGGTGTGACGTAGTCAGTCTAGTGGGGACTGACACAAACAGACCATGTCCTGAACCAAGTGGGTATAAGTTGGTGAAGGGAATGGGACACGATTCATTAGAGCTGCTGAAGGGTTTCAGAATTACTTCTGAGGTCAACCGTTGATCTTTCGATTAATTGGGGGTCATGATGTACTACTAGGTGCCACTCATGATCGTTCTATAATTAGTTGATTATAGACGGCCAACATAAATCGAAAGCCTATTTAGTCACACGCACTACGAGAAATCCGAGGGATTTAAAACGATTTGAAAATTGGATTTTCCAATCAGGAGAAATAAGTCGAATCTGAGTTAATCAGAGGCGCAACGGGAACTAAAAATTGGCAAGTCTTTTGAAGGCTTATTGGGCGAATTAAATGAGTTTAATTCGCGATCGGTTCGGGCTTGGTGTGGCCGGCCAAAGAGGGTGTCCACCCTCTTGGTTTGGCCGGCCAATAAAAGTGAATCAACCAATTTAATTGGTTTAATTAATAAAATAAATCTACCACGATTTGTTTTATAAATTATAGATAAATAAATTGATATATAAAGAAATTTATATAAAGAGATTTATAAAGAAATTTGTAGTAAATTTATTCTTTTTATGAAAATTAAAATAAACCATGAATTGGTTTAATTTTAATTTATAAAATCAATTATGAATTGATTTATCCATGATAAGAAAATTTTATACAAATTTATTCCATAATTAAAAGAGAAAAAGAATTTGTTTTATTATAAAGTTAGTTATAATAAAAACTAAGAATAATGGAATAAGTCATAAGAAAATTTATAAGATAAATTTCTTATGATAACTAATTTCGTTAATTCTGTTAATAGGGAGACTTGGCAAGGGAGAGGCTACTATATAAAGGAACCAAAGGCTAGCCCTTAATTCCAATCGATATAGAGCTATCAAGAGATAATTCTCTCCCTCTCTCTCTTATTCTCTCTTCTTCTTCCCTTAGGGCCGGCACCCTCCTTAAGGATTAGGGCCGGCTCCCCTTGTCCAAACTAGGGCCGGCGCACCCTCACCCCTCCAAGTGGTTGGCGTGAGCAAGGATCACCAAGGAGAAGCCAAACAAGAAGAAGAAGAAGTGGATCACATCTCCCTCCTTCTCGGAATTTTGATTCCGTTACTTTGGTGGTTAGTTTCCTATCTTTTCTCTTGTTCTTCTAGTTGTGCCTTCCGAAAATCTAGTAGTTCTTGTCGGCACAAAACTCGTGACTTTGCGAAGTCATCCCGAAGAGAACTCGGCGTGGACGCGAATAGAGGCGGAGCTTCCAAGGGACGCTACGGTTGGATCTCGTCCCTTACTTCGAGTTACGAGAGGTACTTAGTAAATTAGTTTACTTTTTCCGCATAGTTTTAATTTATGATTATGTTAACACATCAAAAGGTTGCATGCTAGATACGTGGTTAAAATAATTTAGGAAATTATTTTATGCTAATTCTTCTGCTGCACGTAAAAATTTAAAATTTTACGAACTCGTATCTAGACAGAACGCATCCTCACCTACTCCTCTCGGGAGAGTGTACCTGATGCCAACCATTTCTCTGGTTGGACTTTTGCCTGACAGTCCTTTGCCAGGTCTTGGATGCCGAACTGTCCTTCGCCCGGTGCCTAGCATTCGTTCACTAGGGCTTCTCACTCTGGCATTCCTTTGCCAGTGCCTAGCAGTCCTTCGCTAGGGCTTTTTACTCTGGCATTCCTTCGCCAGTGCCTAGCAGTCCTTCGCTAGGGCTTTTTACTCTGCACACTCAAGTGACGTGTTAGATAACAAGTAAGACTTAACTTTTGAACCCTGTTGCCATTATCAAAACACAGGTTTGACTTTGGTGCTTTCTACACCAACAATCTTCCCATTTTTGATTTATGGCAACCCTAGTTCAAAAAGTTAAGTTTAATAAAAAAGACATAAAAATTTGTTCCCTCCCCCTGGAGGGAATCTCCCCCTAGATTTTTCAAACCATCGTGGGGTTCTAAGTTTGAAAAACTTTACTTAGAATGATTTTGCACTTTGAAAACGTAAGTTTAGATACTTTGGAAATCTTTTGATAACTTGAGTTTTAAAAGTACATAGAGGAGTTTTCTAAAAGCATAAGTTTAGAGTACTTAAAAAATTTGAAGCCTTATGTTCAAAGTACACAAAAAGTTTTGAAAACTTTAAGTAGGATTTGAAAAAACTTAAGCACTTAGTAAACTTTGAAACAATTTAAGTACCTGGTAAATTTTGAGATAATTTAAGTACTTAGTAAATTAAGTTTAAAGTACTTATGAAAGATTTGAAAAACTTAAGCTTAAAGTACTTATAAAAATACTTATAATAACTTAGTACTTAATAAACTTAAGTACTTTAGTAGGATTTTCTTAAAACAAAAACTTAAGTATTTCTAGAAAGGTTTTGAAAAGCTTTGAAAAGTAGCTAACTTTTTGAAAAATTTTGAGAGTTTGAAAAAAATTAGAAAAATTTGAACTCTCTCCTTTCCTATCTCTCCCCCTTTGCCATATATAAAAAACAGATAGATATTGTAGAAATTAAATTGCATAAAAGAAATGACTTTCATAAATGAACATATGATTTTGCTGTACTGAACCAATTTATGAGTAGACTTAGACCAAATCAGTTGATTTTCTCTTGTAGGGACCTGTCTAACCCATTTAGCTACTTACTAACTGTTATAAACAGTAGTTTTTGCTAGGGTTAGTCATGTTAAGTGTTTCTGTTCAAGTTAGATTTTCTAAACTTGACACTTAACTTGATTGCTGTAAAAGTTGTATTTAGTGCCCAAATTACTGCAGATGCACTGACTTAAAGCATCTTGAATTAAGGCAAAGACCTAAGCATCTCAACCCTTTCTAGGTTATCAATCAAAAGTACCCTAAGGTGCTTGTGAGATGCTGGCTTCTAAATCTATAGGTGCATGCAGTTCTAGGGTTAGGGCCTAAGCTAAGTCCATTTGCGAAAAAGCCCTAGTTTTGAAGGGGGTAGTTTTGAAAGAAAACTAAGTTGAAAAAGATTTAAAACAAACTGATTTTGAAATTAATAAAACAATTTTTCAAAATTCTATTTTTAGAAACTGTTTTTAACTTATGTAAAGCAGTAAAAAAATCAACAGTAGAGTCAATCTATTCTACAGAGCACAATCCTAACTGCTGAATAGACAAGAAACAAGTGCTCATAAGCTAGTCAACATAGAATAGTCAACACAGTCATACAGTCAAACATAAGTCAACCCACTAAGTAGGGGCAGTCAAATAGGTACTGGTACAATACTAAGCAAATCTAGGACGAGGGACCGGGATGATCAGAGGAGCCTGGCTGCCAGGATCGAAATAGAGTCATCATCTCGTGATACTCTGCATCTCTGGCCTCCCTGTCAGCTCTGTACTGTGCCTCTCTGGCCTCCCTCTCGGCTCTAAGGGCCCTCATGTAATTGTTGTAGTAGCCCAGATTTGCCTCCATGTTTTCGGCATGATTGGCCTCCACTTCTTCTCGGAGGTTCTGAACACGTGTCTCTAGCTGTGCCACTCGATCGTAGAGTGTCGGAGGAGTGGGTTCGTCTATGTGCGCTCGGGCTGCTGCTGCTAGATCTCCGACGTCAACGTCGACCTCCTCGTTTGAGTCGATCGGAGCTTCGGCCTGCTGTCGTCTCCAACTCAGAACCCCGGTGGCCGATACCTCTAGACCCGCTAAGGAGAAGTTCCTAAATCCTATTTCATCAAAGTCAGTCATAGCGGTTATTTCACCCACGGTAATGTCACGACCGTGGTGATGAAGTAGGGAAGTGATGATGTGGCAGAATGGTGTGCGGACTCGTCCCTGGGTCGTGACACTGGACGCATGCAGAATGGTATGAAACATATGGAGTCCAATGCCAATGTCAAGGTGATGGACTAGGGCATACAGAAGGAAGGCATGAAAGGGTCGCATGGTCCCGAGATCTCTAGTGGAGAGTGGTAAGATACAGCGGACCAGGACTCTATACAGGGCATAATCCTGTGCCTGAAGTTCAACGGCTTTGAAACGTCTATTTGCGGGGAGTCCTTCCCTATAGAAATAGGAGTGGATGGTGTCTAAGGTAATGTGTGAGTAGGGAGGATCAAATGGGGGATTTCTAGGTGGATAGCAGCAAAATGTGGACTGAGAGGGTCGTAGTCCAAGGAACCGGTTCAACAACGTAGGGGTGATAGACAAAGGTATCCCTTGACAGTAGTGTGAAACATGAGATTATCTTGTCGAATTATGTTATTGTAGAACTCTGCACACAAGGATTCATTAATGGTATGAGTGCAGAAGACAAGATTATCTAATTGATAGAAGTTGATAATATTCATGGCTGTGGGACATGATTGGGTAAAGAAGTGCCTATTAAGATAACTTGTTTTAATAGGTTTGTAAATGGGTTGTGCAAACTTATTACATAACTCTAGGGTAGGGAACCTAGGGTCAGGACTTGGTTCGGCACCGGGGTTGGCCGGGTTTGGTCGGCATCTTCTAAGTTAATGAAAAAAGAAGCATGAAGATATTGCATTAAAAATAAATTTAAATGCAATAAAAATAAAAAAATTATACCGGGCAGCTCGGGGAGGCATGGTTGAGGATGAGGACTTGCAAGATCTCCTTGGAGGGAATGAAGTGAAGAAGGAAGTTGATTTTGGTGTGGGAAGAAAGGGGGAATTCGGGTGCCTTATATAGGCATATCATGGGGGGGGGGGGGGGGGGGGGGCGCCCGGGAGCTTCCAGGCGCCCCGGTCAGGAGTCACTGCCAAAAGTAGTGGTATTGCCTGGTTGGGGGCGCCTGGGACAGTCTGGGCGCCCTCAACAGGCTGCTTTAGCTGCATTGAGGGTGATGGGGGCGCTCGCGTGGTTCCGGGCGCCCTGGTCAAAGGCAGAGGCAGCTTTTATGTCTCGAGGGTAGGAAAAGGTATGGGAGGGGGCGCCCGTGTGGTCCCGGGCGCCCGGAATAGTATAGGTAAAGACAAATTTTGTGTCTTGTCTAACCATGGTTTGAATTGATTTGACTTCTTTGACTGTGGTTTGACCGTGTTAACCATGATTTGACCACGTTGACTACAATATAGGTATTAAAGTAACTATAATTGAGTTTATTTTTACTGTCTCACCCAATCTAGGGTTTTCAATCACGTTAGCCTTATAGGTTTCGTGAGACAGGGTTTTTAAAAAAAACATTATTTATTTTGAAAATCTTAATTAATTTTTGAAAACCTTTCAATTTATTTTGAAAAAAATATTTGAATCTATACTTAACTGAAAGTTTGTGTTAGATTTGAATTTGACAAAAAGTAATTTGAATATGAAACTCAAAAATTGGCTTCCAGGTCTTGGCGAGGCACTAGGCCTTCTTTGGCCGTAGCCTTATTGGATCATCAACCCTTTCCTTGACAAAGTCGTTTAATGAAGCTTCATTTTCAAAATTAATCTTTGAAAAAGTTCTGGTCTAACTAGTTTGGATTTTGGATCGGTAGCTTTGGCTAATTTCACCATTCTAAAAGACCAAGTGGACTTGATCTTATTAGAATCGGTTTCCCTAACGTACTATCATCTCACCTCCACCCAATATTATGTTTTCAAGTTTTAGTTAAGTTTGTTCTGTCCTTATACTAACCTAAGTCTAACCATGGTAAATTGCAGAAATTTAAATAAACAATCAATCAGGCAAATTGCAAGAATTAAACTCTATTTAACAATAAAGATAGTTTTTAATTTGGCTCCCCCTGGACTATAGCCACGATAATAATTAGGCAAGATGTGAATCTTGTCCTTGGGGATCCAATACTATTTTGAACCAGTTGGTTTGTTCAGGCACAGTTTAGGTACCCATGCCTGAACTTTACTTCTGGACTGATTCAGTACAGTAAAGTAAGATCTTTGTCGGGATTTGGTTCTATAGCCAAGTCTGGATCGATTTAGAACGGACGTCTGTTTTCCAAGAATCATGTCAAGACCCTTGGAACCAGAAGTGAATCGTTCTAAGACCGCTCTAAGATCCTTAACCTGAGTTTTCAGGGAGGAGTTCTCTTTCTCAAGTTTTTCAACTTGAGTAGGAGTTCCTTCTTGAACTTTCTCGGCTAAGGATTTAGAGTCTGCTCCCTCTTTCAGGAGTTTTACTTCCTGTCGGAGAGATTCGACTCGGAGTTTGGCTTTCGCCAAATCTCGAGAAAGATAGGAAATAAGTTTGTTCAATTGACTTTTATTAAAACCACTTACCTTGATTTCGCCGTCTTCTGAAAAGGTTAGTCTGCCGTCGTCCTTTTCTGACTCTGACTCGGTCTCAACTTCTTCTGAAGCGGTCAGCGCTAGTAGGTTTGACAAGGGTTCTTCTTCTTCTTCTTCTGATGAAGATTCGTCTCAGGTTGCTTGGAGTGCTTTCTTTCTTCTTGTCTTTTTGTTCTCCTTTAGGTTTGGACACTCCGTCTTGTAGTGGCCCTTCTTCTTGCACTCATAGCAGGTTACGTTGGGCTTGATTTTGTTATTCACGGGTTCAGCTGGTTCGTCATTTATTCGGCTTGTCCTCCGTGTGTTGACTTGGTTTTTCAATTTTTTATAGTAGCTTCGGGCCAGTCGGACCAGCTCAGATTGATCTCCTTCTTCGCCTTCTGTGTCTGAGTTTGAGTTGGACTCGAGTTCAGGTTGAGGTTTCTTCTTCGTCGATCTTCCAATTTTTCTTGCAACAAAGGCAATTCCTTTCTCGGCCATATTGAAGTTAGTCTGTTCATGAAGTTCTAACTCAGAAAATAATTCATCTAATTTAATTTTAGAGAGATCCCTTGAAACCTTGTATGCATCTACCATAGATGCCCACAATGTATTTCTAGGGAAAGCGTTTAGGGCATACCTTATTAGGTCACGGTTTTCGACCTTGTGACCTATAGTGTGAAGACCGTTCATCAATTCTTGGATTCGTGCGTGGAGTTGGGCAGCTGTTTCGTTGTTGGCCATCTTGATGGTGTAGAGTTTGTTTAGGAGCAGATCCCGCTTACTGATCTGAGTATCTGATGTTCCTTCGTACAGCTCGATCAATTTTGCCCACAACTCCTTAGCACTGTTGAAGGGGCCTACCCGGTTCAGCTCCTCTTTTGTCAATCCGTATTGGAGAGTCTGGGTCGCCTTTGCATCGGCTTCAATTTTGCGCTTCAGGGTGTTGTCCCATTCTGAGTAGGTCTGCGGTACTCCTTCGGCGTTTTTGCGGATTTCCAGTCCGGACTGGATGATGATCCACATGTCCACCTGAGTTTTCAGGTGGACCTCCATTCGACTTTTCCAGTAGGAAAAGTCTTCTCCACTGAAAAGTGGAGGTCTGGCGGTGCTAAAGCCTTCTTGCATGACCATTTAATCTGAAACAGAAAACTATCAAAACAAAAAAAATTGTTGGTGCAGAAATGCACCTAAGTCAAACCTGTGTTTTGATAATGGCAACATAGGTCAAAAGTTAAGTCCTTCTTGTTTTCTAACAAGTTAATCTAGTGTGCAGTAAAAAGCCCTAGCGAAGGACTGCTAGGCACTGGCGAAGGACTGCCAGCACCAAAAGCCCTAGCGAAGGACTGCTAGGCACTGGCGAAGGACTGCCAGCACCAAAAGCCCTAGCGAAGGACTGCTAGGCACTGGCGAAGGACTGCCAGCACCAAAAGCCCTAGCGAAGAACTGCTAGGCACTGGCGAAGGACTGCCAGCACCAAAAGCCCTAGCGAAGGACTGCTAGGCAACTGGCGAAGGACTGCCAGTTCACAAGACCTGACAAAGGACCGTCAGGCAAAAGTCCAACCAAAGGAGCGGTTGGCATCAGGTAAACTCTCCCGTCGAGGGAACAGTAGGCGTCGGTTCGACCTAGGGCTCTATTTTGGAGACCAAAGTCAGAACCAAGACAGCTAAGGCTGTATAAAATAATAATTAATTGTTTTATTGTGTTTTGGACTAACCCTTGATGCAGGACCAAAGGAACGTGTGTCTGCAACTCAGAGAGCCTCAAAGGAGTGAGGCAACAGCTGAGTAAGGCGCCCTGAGTGTCCAGGGCGCCCTCAAGGTGAACCAGAACCAAGCGAAGCAAAATGGGCTTCGGCTGCTTACTGGGCAAGGCGCCCTCAGCAGCCAGGGCTCCCTCGTCAGCCAGGGCGCCCTCAGCGCCGAAGGCGCCCTCAGGAGCCAAGGCGCTTCGCGCCTAAGCCAGCAAAGGCGATCAACTCTATCCAGCCGAGAAGACCGGGTCAACCAAGGCGCCCTCAGCGACTAGGGCGCCCCAGAGGTCAAACCTCATCCCTATTCCGGTGGGATAACGCTTGACCGAGCGAAGCACGGATCGGATGACACGTGGCAGGGCGCCCCCGACGTCCAGGGCGCCCTAGGTGGTATAAATAGCACCCCTCGACCCCAAGCTTGATAACAACTTCGCTCCAACGCTTCCATACTCTTCTGTGCTCACGCCCTGCTCCGGAGACTGCCCAACTCGAGCCGACGACGTCCCGCTGCTCCGGAAAGTCAACCTACAACCGGACGTCGATAAAAGAAAAGTTTCAATTTTTTTATTTACAGTTTACGTTGCTATACTTGTAAACTGAATTTGCGCTCATATAGAATTGCCCAAAGTAAACGATCAACGATCGTGGGCCTTGGAGTAGGAGTCGACACAGGCTCCGAACCAAGTAAAAATCTCTGTGTCCTTTGTGTTGGTTTTTTTGTTTAATTCCGCTGCGTACGTACTCTTTAATATAATCCGAAAGTTTTCCGATATTCACCCCCCCTCTATCGGGCTCCTCGATCCAACAAGTGGTATCAGAGCGGGGTTATTCAAACTTGGTGCAACCACCAGTTTGAAAATTTCTTTTCGGATTTTCGAATTCTTTTTAATATTCTTTTCCTTGTCGTTCGATTTTCTTGTTAATCGAGGTTGGTGCAACACCCCTCGATATTTTAATTTCTTAATCCCGCACTGCTAATCCAAGACCAAGTCTTGGGACAATTTTTTTTGTAAAGTTTTCTGTTACAGAACAAATGTCTATACAAGAAGGATTCAGCACCGCTAGACCTCCACTCTTCAGTGGAGAAGACTTTTCCTACTGGAAAAGTCGCATGGAGGTCCACCTGAAAACTCAGGTGGATATGTGGATCATTATCCAGTCCGGTCTGGAGATCCCCCGAAATGCGGAAGGACTTCCACAAAACTACTCGGAGTGGGACAACACTCTAAAGCGCAAGATAGAAGCCGACGCAAAAGCAACGCAAACCCTACAATGCGGGCTGACAAAGGAAGAGCTGAACCGAGTGGGCCCCTTCAACAGTGCAAAAGAGCTATGGACAAAACTGATCGAGCTGCACGAAGGGACTTCAGACACCAGGATCAGCAAAAGGGATCTTCTACTAAACAAAATCTACACCATCAAAATGGCCGACAACGAAACAGCAGCCCAGCTCCACGCACGAATCCAAGAGGTAATGAACGGTCTTCACGCAATAGGTCATAAGGTCGAAAACCGTGACCTAATAAGGTATGCTCTAAACGCATTCCCAAGAAATACCTTGTGGGCATCTATGGTAGATGCATACAAGGTATCCAGGGATCTTTCTAAAATAAATCTTGATGAATTATTTTCTGAACTAGAACTGCACGAACAGACTAACACCAATTCGGTCGAAAAAGGTATCGCTTTCGTTGCAGGTAAAACTCCAAAGACAACAAAGAAGAAAACTGAACCTGAACCCGAGTCTGACTCAGACTCAGAAGATGAAGAAGGAGAACAAACTAAGCTGGTCCGGCTCGCTCGAAACTACTACAAGGAGCTGAAGAACCGAACCAACAAAAGGAAAATCGGTCGAAGAAAGGACGAACCAACTGAACCCGCGAACAAGCCTAATATGACCTGCTACGAGAGCAAGAAAAAGGGCCACTACAAAACAGAGTGTCCGAATCTGAAAGAGTCCAAGAAGACGAGAAGAAAGAAAGCACTGCAAGCAACCTGGGACGAGTCTTCCTCAGAAGAAGAAGAAGAGGCACCCCAGTCCAATCTCCTAGCTCTAACCGCATCAGAAAAAGTCGAGTCAGAATCAGAACAAGAGGACGGCGAGCTAACCTTCCCAGAAGACAGAGAAATAAATGTAACTGGTTTTAATAAATTGCAATTAAGTGCGTTGATTTCATTCCTTTCTCGAGACTTGGCAAAAGCCAAACTCCGAGTCGAATCCCTCCGACAGGAAGTAAAACTCCTGAAAGAGGAAGCTGACTCTAAACCCTTAACCGAGAAGGTTCAGGAAGGAACTTCTACTCAAGTTGAAAAACTTGAAAAGGAGAATTCCTCCCTGAAAACTCCGGTTAAGGAATTTAGAACAGCTTTAGAACGATTTACATCTGGTTCCAAGGGTCTTGACATGATCCTTGAAAAATAGAAATCAGTTCTAAATCGATCCGGACTTGGCTACCGAACCAAATCCCGACAAAGATCATATTTGTCTGTACTGAATCAGTCCAGAGGAAAAATTCAGGCATGGGTACCTAAACTGTGCCTGAACAAACCAACTGGATCAAATCAGTATTGGATCCCCAAGGACAAGATTCACATCTTGCCTAACCATCACCGTGGCTTTAGTCCAGGGGGAGCCAAACTGAAAACTATTTTCATTATTAGATAAACTTGTTATTATTGATTTAAATTGCTTGATTGTTTGCCTGTTTATTTAATTTTTGCAAATTACCATGCTTAGACTTAGGCTAGTTTAAGGACCAAAACAAACTTAACTGAAACTTGAAAACATAGTATTGGGTGGAGGTGAGATGATAGTACGTTGGGGAAACCAATTCTAGTAAGATCAAGTTTACTTGGTCTCTTTAGACTGGTGAAACCAGCCGAAGCTACCGATCCAAAATCCAAACTAGTTAGACTAGAAATTTTTCAAAGAGTAATTTGAAAATGAAATTTCATTAAAAGGCTTTGTCAAGGAAAGGGTGGATGATCCCATAAGGCTTCGGCCAAAGAAGGCCTAGTGCCTCGCCAAGACCTGGAAGCCAATTTTTAAAATTCAAATTAATTTTTGTCAAATTCGAATCTAACACAAAATTTCAGCTAAGTATAGATTTAAAACATCTTTTCAAAAATTCAAAATTACTTAAGTTTTCAAAAATTAAATTGTTTTCAAAATTTTTCAAAAATAAACAATCAAAAACTGTCTCACAAAACCTATAAGGTTAACGTGATTGAAAACCCTAGATTTGGGTGAGACAGACTAGGCAGTGAAACTCAATTTAAGCTATTCCTGATTCTAATTGGATCCAAATCAAGAAAATTCTTTATGCGTAGGAACATAAAGATTTGGACCAATGGATGTTGGATAGCGGTTGCTCCAGACATATGACTGGAGACAAATTGAAGTTCACCAAGCTCAAACTCAAAAACCTAGGCTCAGTAGCATTTGGCAATAATGCTACACTCAAGGTAATTGGGTCAGGTAATATTGAGCTTAAATCTGATTTCATTATTAAGAAAGTTTTATTGGTTGAAAACTTCAAGTTTAACTTGCTTAGCATAAGTCAGTTATGTGATTCTGGTTATATAGTTACCTTCAACAATTCCAACTGCCTGATTAGAAATGAACAAGACTCAGAAATCATACTTAAGGGCACTAGGAAAAACAATGTATACACTATAAATCTTCCCCTTATACCCAAATGCATGTTAACACAATTAGAACAATCAAACCTCTGGCATAGGAGATTAGGTCATACCAATTTAAGAACTATCTCAAAATTACCCAACTTGG
>JAGFNQ010002649.1:56754-141007 GCA_024364735.1 Boesenbergia rotunda | reverse complement strand
TGAATCTCTAGGAAACATGAGAGTAATTAGAATCCATTGGACGTGAAAGACATTACTTGGGCTAGGTGTGACGTAGTCAGTCTAGTGGGGACTGACACACATAGACCGTGTCCTGAACCAAGTGGGTATAAGATGGTGAAGGGAATGAGGCACGACTCATTATAGCTGCTGAAGGGTTTCAGAATTATTTCTGAGGTCAACCGTTGATCTTTCGATTAATTGGGGGTCATGATGTACTACTAGGTGTCACTCATGATCGTTCTATAATTGGTTGATTATAGATGGCCAACATAAATCGAAAGCCTATTTAGTCACACGCACTACGAGTAATCCGAGGGATTTAAAACCAGTTGAAAATTAGATTTTCCGATCAAGAGAAATAAGTCGAATCTGAATTTATCAGAGACGCATCGGAAGCTTAAAATGGCTAAGTCTTTTGAAGGCTTATTGGACGAATTAAATGAGTTTAATTCGCGAGGAGGCGGCTTGGTTTGGCCGGCCAAAGAGGGTCCCCACCCACTTTGGTTTGGTCGGCCACAACAAGGAGGGAAACCAATCTATTTGGTTTAAATTATAAAATAAATCAAGCGCGATTTGTTTTATAAAATTATGGATAAATAAATTTATATAAAGAAATTTATGTAAATAAATTTATTTTCATGGAAATTAAAATAAACTTTAAATGGTTTATTTTATTTTATAAAATCAATTATGAATTGATTTTTCCATGATAAGAAAAAATTTATATAATAAATTTCTTGTAAAAATTTATTCCATAATAAAAGGAGAGATATGTTTGTTTTTATTATAAATTTAGTTATAATAAAACTTGGCATAACGGAATAATTCATAGAAAAATTTATAAGATAAATTTCTTATGAAATTTTATTCCGTTAAAAGGGAGACTTGGCGATGGAGAGACTACTATATAAAGGAACCAAGGCAAGCCTTGAATTCCAATTAAGAGATTAAGTGGCAAGCTCTCTCTCTCTCTTATTCTCTCCCTCTCTCTCTCTCTAGGGCCGGCGCCCTCTCTCTCTCTCTCTAGGGCCGGCGCTCTCTCTCCTCCCCTAGGGCCGGCGCACCGCCTAGGGTTGCCGTGAGCCTCCTCCACCAAGATGGTGCCAAAGAAGAAGAAGAAGCGGGTCGCACCTCCTTCCTTTCCCGGAATCTTGATTCCGTTACTTGGTGGTTAGTTTTCATCTCTTTCTCTTGATATTCTAGTTGTGCCTTTGGAGAATCTAGTAGTTCTTGTCGGCACGAAACTCGTGATTTTGCGAAGTCATCCCGAAGAGAACTCGGCGTGGACGCGAATAGAGGCGGAGCTTCCAAGGGATGCTACGGTTGGATCTCGTTCCTTACTTCGAGTTACGCGAGGTATTGAGTAAATTAGTTTATTTTCTGCAAAATTTTAATTTATGATCATGTCCACACATCATAAGGTTGCATGCTAGATACGTGGTTAAAATAATTTGAGAAATTATCTATGCTAATTCTTCCGCTGCACGTAATTATTTTTTAAAATTACGAACCCGTATCTATGTCAACATGCACCCGGTCCCAACAGTGGTATCAGAGCCGGTTAGTGTTCGACATAATTATATAATTGTTTTGCGGAAAACTTTGTCATGATCTCAATTTTGGAAAATTTTCCAATTATGGAAACTTTCCAATTATGATAAATTTTAGATTTAGGAATTTCAAAGTTTGGAAATCCTCATGAAATTTCGCAAACTTTTGAAATATCCTAGTTTCTGAAATTTTATGATAATTGTGAAAACTTCACATTTTTGGAAACTTTCCAATTTTGGAAATTTTCAATTTTGGAAATATGTAAGTTTTCTTTGTACCAGAAACTTACAATTATTCTGAAAACCTATTATGAAATCTCACAATTTTGGGCACTTTCTTTCAAGAAAGTCTAGACAAATTTATGGATCATTAATTGGCAATTAAATTCGAATTGGTTTTAAATTATTAACAAAATTCTTTATTTTGGATTGAGCCTCGGGGAGCCGTCCAATTTAAAGTTAGTTGTTGTAATTTAATTTCCCATTTTGAATAAAATTGTCATGTTTAATTTGGTTACGCCTCGGGGAGCGGACCAAATTGGATTTACGATAAATTTCTTTTCTTTGGGTATCTGAGCCTCGGGGAGCCACCCTTAGAAAACAATTTGTTGTAATTAATTAATCCATGAATAAAATATGTGATCAAATCTTGGAAATTTGATTTAAGAGGTGATGCTCTTACATATTGTTGTCTCCAAAATTAATTAGGAAAATGGTTTCATATAGAGTTTTCTTAAATGAGATTTTCATGAAAATAATATGTGGTTGAATTAAGGGAATCTGTCTCTTAATTTAATAAGATTTGATTTAGAGAAATCAAAGTCTTAAACATATTATTTCCGAAATTGATTATGACAATTTAGGAAATTGTTTCCCAAAACAATTCCTTGAATAAAGTATGAAATTAGAATTAGGAAATCCGGTTCCTAATTCAATTAATGAGACTTGATAAATTAAGTCACATACATACTTTATTAAGGAAATCGTTAGTCATGACATAATTATATGTCATGAATGTGCTTAGAAAAGAAAGGATGAGACCCAAAACCCCTTACAAAATATTAAGGCTAACACCTTCCATTAATATGGTTAGAACCGGAGTTTTGTTTCTCGCTTGGGTTGATGGACACATCCATGCCCGGCTTGAACCTCAACATGTTCAAACCATGGAATTAGTTTATGAATAATATAGTTGGAGTCAGAGGTCAATCCTTAGTTTTGGTTGTTGGACACATCCAAGCCTGACTAAACGGTTGAATGAGCTCCAACCATATTAAAACTATTTCTTGATTAATGGGTCAGCCTTAAGCTTGGAGCATCGATTTGTTGTGCCACAGCCAAGGTCGATGTAAAGAGAGGTGCAGTTGGGTGCTATGTATATTGTTGCATACTAGTTAATGAGTTAACAACCCAATGATTTATGCAAACATTCAATTAGTTGATAGCATTAAGTGATAGTTACATATATGTGATATGTAATCGGTATAATTACCTACCTTCATAGCTAAGAATAACTTGATGGCCACAGCCATGGTTGTTCTTATCTGTGGTTGGATATCAACCTATTTGGAGATGCTCCTACGATCTCCCGAATTGATAAAAATGGTTATTCAATTCGAAAAATAAATAGGATTTAATTAATGTATGTTGATGCATTCTTTATCATTCTTCTCACATAAGCTCAATTTGTATTTCTAGGATAATCACTCGATCATGTCTTCTCTGAATTTGCGTTCCATTTTGGATACCAATAAACTGACTGGGCCAAACTTCATGGACTGGCTTCGAAACCTGAGGATAGTCCTCAAGGCAGAGAAGCTTGCTTATGTCCTTGAAGATCAACCTCCCAACCGTCTTCCAGAAGATGCAACTCCAGACCAGTTAATGGCCTATCAGAAACACGTGACTGATTCTGAACTTGCAAGTTGCATCATGCTAGCCTCTATGGTACCTGAGCTGCAAAAGCAGCATGAGCATATGGATGCTTATACCATCATCTTCCATCTTCATGAGTTATTTGAAGAGCAGGCGAGATCCGAAAGGTTCGAAGTCTCCAGGCTCCTCTTCACCTCTAGGATGCAGGAAGGCACTTCTGCCTCACAGTTTGTGTTAAAGATGTTGGGGTACATTGAGCGACTGAACACACTCGATTTTGCAATGGATCATGAACTAAGTATTGACTTAATTCTGCATTGTTTGCCCAAAAGTTATTCACAATTTGTGATGAACTATCGGATGAACAAGCTGGAGACTACCATTCCTGAGTTGCTTAACCTGCTAAAGACTGTAGAGCCTTCTGTAAAGCAGGATCAAAAGACGGTGCTGTTAGTTGGTTCCTCGAAGAAAGGTTCTAAGAGGAAGGCCAAAGAACAGAATAAAGGAAAGAAGAAAAAGGCCAAAAAGACTGAAAAGACACCAAAAGGCACTTGCCATCACTGTGGCAAGGAGGGTCACTGGCGAAGAAACTGCAAGGTTTATCTTGAGTCCTTGAAGAAGAAGGCATCCGATGCCCCATCCTCTTCAGGTATCTTCGTTATTGAATGTCACTCTATTTCCTCAGATACCTGGGTACTTGATACTGGGTGTAGCTCACATATATGTAATGACATACAGGGGCTAAGGAATAGAAGAAGACTCGTCAAGGGAGAAGCGAATTTGCGAGTTGGAAATGGAGCAAAGATTGCTGCTGTTGCCATCGGAGCATATTTGCTAAAGCTCCCTACTGGACGTATTTTAGAATTGGATAATTGTTATTTTGTTCCTTCATTAATAAAGTACATTGTATCTATTTCATGTTTGAATGAAAAGGGTCATCATTTAACTTTTAGTAACAATTGTTGTTACATAACTTTAAATGACGTTCTTTATGGGACTGGAACTTTGTGCGGTATCTACACGTTAGATTTATCCGGTGACGTTTTCAATATCGAAGTTAGCAACAAACGTGCTCGAATAGATAATCGAATAGACTCCTACACGTGGCATTGTCGTCTTGGCCATGTAAGTAAGAAACGCATGACCAAATTACACCGATGTGGAATTCTGGAATCATTTGAACCTGGTTCATTTGATACATGCAAATCATGCTTAAAAGGCAAGATGACCAAATTACCCTTTTCCGGAAAAGGTAATACAGTGGGAGAATTGCTTGGTCTAATACATACTGATGTATGTGGACCAATGTCAACTCTTGCACAAGGAGGCTATAGCTACTTCATCACCTTTATCGATGATCACTCACGATTCGGGTATGTGTTCTTGATGAAACACAAATCTGAAGCTTTTGAGAAATTTAAAGAGTTCAGAAATGAAGTAGAGAAACAGCTTGGCAAAAGTATTCAGATACTTCGATCCGATCGGGGTGGTGAATACTTGAGTCAAGAGTTTCAAGATTATCTTAGGGACAATGGGATATTGTCTCAATGGACTCCGCCGTATACACCACAGCATAATGGTGTATCTGAGAGGCGCAACCGAACCTTGATGGACATGGTTATGTCTATGATGAATCATGCAACTCTTCCAAAATCCTTTTGGGGCTATGCACTTAAGACAGCTGTTTACTTGCTAAACAGAGTCCCGACCAAGGTAGTCTCTACTACTCCATATGAGACATGGAATAGTAAGAAACCCCACTTAACTCACCTTAAGATATGGGGTTGTCCTGCTTATGTGAAGCGGACTGTATCAGACAAATTGGATGCTAAGTCTGATAAATATCTATTTATTGGATACCCTAAGGAAACGAAGGGTTACCAATTCTATCATTCCTTGGAACAAAAGGTGTTTGTTTCAAGGCATGCTGTATTTCTGGAAAAAGAATTTCTTTTACAAGAAAACAGTGGGAGTGGCATTGAACTTGATGAAGTTCAAGAAACTCCAATAGACATTACAGAGACACCTAGTCTCGACCCACAACCAATAACTTATAATGATGAGCTATCAGTTGAACCGAAAACAACACCACCTCTTCGTAGGTCTGATAGGACACGCAATATTCCTGAGAGATACAGATTTCTCATAAGTGAATCGAACGACGTGTTACTCATAGGTGATGACGAACCTATCAGTTATGAAGATGTTCTGAAAAGTTCAGAAAGAGACAAATGGCTTGAAGCCATGAAGTCGGAAATGGATTCCATGTACGAAAATCAAGTATGGGACTTGGTTAACCCACCTGAAGAGATTAAGCCCATAGGGTGCAAGTGGGTTTTCAAGAAGAAAACCGACATGGAAGGTAATGTTGTTACCTTTAAGGCTAGATTAGTGGCAAAGGGATATCGTCAGAAACAAGGAATTGATTATGACGAAACCTATTCGTCAGTAGCTATGCTTAAATCCATTCGGATGCTCCTGGCCATAGCAGCTCATTATGCTTATGAGATATGACAAATGGATGTGAAAACAGCTTTCCTTAATGGAAACCTGCTTGAGGATGTATACATGATACAACCTGAAGGTTTCACATCGGTTGATAAAACCAAAATATGCAAGCTTCGACGATCCATATATGGACTGAAGCAAGCATCCAGGAGCTGGAACATCCGTTTTGATGAGACAATCAAAGAGTTTGATTTCTCACAAAATCCTGACGAACCTTGTGTGTACAAGAAGGTTAGTGGGAGTGCAGTCGTATTTCTAGTATTATATGTCGATGACATATTGCTTGTAGGAAACAATATATCAGTCTTACAGTCAGTTAAAATTTGGTTGTCCAAAACTTTCTCCATGAAAGACCTGGGAGAAGCAACCTATATCTTTGGGATTAGAATCTATAGAGATAGATCAAAACGGTTACTTGGTCTTTCGCAGTCTACATATATAGACCGAGTGCTAAAAAGGTTTAGCATGTCGGAATCCAAGAAAGGTTACCTTCCCATCAGGCATGGGATCAACCTTTCAAAGTCTATGTGTCGGCGCACAGAAGACGAGAGGATTTGCATGAATAAGATTCCTTATGCATCCGCGATAGGATCTATCATGTATGCTATGTTATGTACTAGGCCTGATGTATCGTATACTCTGAGCGTCACGAGCAGATACCAGTCGGATCCAGGAATGGATCATTGGGCGGCTGTCAAGACAATCCTTAAGTACTTGAGAAAACTAAGGATGTGTTCCTAATATATGGAGAAGGAGATATGGTAATACGTGGGTATACAGATGCCAGTTTCCAGACAGATAAGGATGATTCCAAATCTCAGTCTGGATACGTATTTACTTTGAATGGAGGCACAATAAGTTGGAAGAGTTCCAAGCAAGACACCGTAGCGGATTCTACCACGGAAGCGGAATATATCGCGGCTTCGGAAGCAGCAAAAGAAGCAGTCTGGATCAAGAAGTTTGTCTCAGAACTTGGTGTGGTTCCAACCATTGATGAAGCAATACCGGTTTACTGCGACAACAATGGAGCTATTGCACAGGCAAAGGAACCAAGGTCTCATCAACGATCCAAACACGTGCTTCGCCGCTATCATCTAATCAGAGAGATTATAAGTAGGAATGACATACAAATTGAGAAAATTCCCACTGAAAGGAATTTAGCGGATCCTTTAACTAAGGCCTTGCCTCAAAGCAAGTTTGAGGGTCATGTTAGAGCCTGTGGTATTGGATACCGTAGCGATTGGCATTAGGCCAAGTGGGAGTTTGTTAGTAATACGAGAGAAGTGTCCTAAGGCAATCGCCTTATGATTGTAATCATTTACTTTAATAAATGAATATTCACTATTTGAGTATACATGTTCATGTATTTGATTGAGATCTTAAACTCATTTACTGAATGTCCGCAATACAATTCACAGCATGAGAGAATTTGTGATGAATTCACAACTAGTGATTATCTCTACATGTGCAATTGTGAAGTATTGAAATTGTCCGTAGTCGATGAATTGATAAATATGGACACTATCAATTCTGTTGAGACTAGCATGGGTTATTCTCTAATCAGCTCATTCTCACTGGCTGGTGACATTGGGATGTCCGGAGATAAACATGGATGCTAGTTAAGGGAACTAGTTCATTGGAGTGACTGACTGTAAAACTTCATATGGTAATCTACATATAGATATGTCAATGAAGTTCTTACTGCAGCTTAAGTGCGATGTTCTTTTGACTTGCGGTGTTCAAGTCATCTTGGTCACGGAGACTTATACTTTGACATCTTAAGCAAGCATCTCTAAGGAGGTGTGGACCCAGGATGGTTGGGTATAAGCCGAAGTGCCCGAAGATGTTTGAACAGCCTACAAAGGATTCACCACTCCTTGAGAGGAGATGTATACCCAAGGTCTATCGTTGGATTGTTACTCGAAGCCTCTGGCCAGAGCATAACATGTTCCGAGTATGAATCTCTAGGAAACATGAGAGTAATTAGAATCCATTGGACGAGAAAGACATTACTTGGGCTAGGTGTGACGTAGTCAGCCTAGTGGGGACTGACACACATAGACCGTGTCCTGAACCAAGTGGGTATAAGATGGTGAAGGGAATGAGGCACGACTCATTATAGCTGCTGAAGGGTTTCAGAATTATTTCTGAGGTCAACCGTTGATCTTTCAATTAATTGGGGGTCATGATGTACTACTAGGTGCCACTCATGATCGTTCTATAATTGGTTGATTATAGATGGCCAACATAAATCGAAAGCCTATTTAGTCACACGCACTACGAGTAATCCGAGGGATTTAAAACCAGTTGAAAATTAGATTTTCCGATCAAGAGAAATAAGTCGAATCTGAATTTATCAGAGACGCATCGGAAGCTTAAAATGACTAAGTCTTTTGAAGACTTATTGGACGAATTAAATGAGTTTAATTCGCGAGGAGGCGGCTTGGTTTGGCCGGCCAAAGAGGGTCCCCACCCTCTTTGGTTTGGCCGGCCACAACAAGGAGGGAAACCAATCTATTTGGTTTAAATTATAAAATAAATCAAGCGCGATTTGTTTTATAAAATTATGGATAAATAAATTTATATAAAGAAATTTATATAAAGAAATTTATGTAAATAAATTTATTTTCATGGAAATTAAAATAAACTTTAAATAGTTTATTTTATTTTATAAAATCAATTATGAATTGATTTTTCCATGATAAGAAAAAATTTATATAATAAATTTCTTGTAAAAATTTATTCCATAATAAAAGGAGAGATATGTTTGTTTTTATTATAAATTTAGTTATAATAAAACTTGGCATAACGGAATAATTCATAGAAAAATTTATAAGATAAATTTCTTATGAAATTTTATTCCGTTAAAAGGGAGACTTGGCGATGGAGAGACTACTATATAAAGGAACCAAGGCAAGCCTTGAATTCCAATTAAGAGATTAAGTGGCAAGCTCTCTCTCTCTCTTATTCTCTCCCTCTCTCTCTCTAGGGCCGGCGCCCTCTCTCTCTCTCTAGGGCCGGCGCTCTCTCTCCTCCCCTAGGGCCGGCGCACCGCCTAGGGTTGCCGTGAGCCTCCTCCACCAAGAAGGTGCCAAAGAAGAAGAAGAAGCGGGTCGCAACTCCTTCCTTTCCCGGAATCTTGATTCCGTTACTTGGTGGTTAGTTTCCATCTCTTTCTCTTGATATTCTAGTTGTGCCTTTGGAGAATCTAGTAGTTCTTGTCGGCACGAAACTCATGGCTTTGCGAAGTCATCCCGAAGAGAACTCGGCGTGGACGCGAATAGAGGCGGAGCTTCCAAGGGACGCTACGGTTGGATCTCGTCCCTTACTTCGAGTTACGCGAGGTATTGAGTAAATTAGTTTATTTTCTGCAAAATTTTAATTTATGATCATGTCCACACATCATAAGGTTGCATGCTAGATACGTGGTTAAAATAATTTGAGAAATTATTTATGCTAATTCTTCCGCTGCACATAATTATTTTTTAAAATTACGAACCCGTATCCATGTCAACATGCACCCGGTCCCAACAGTCTTTCTTCATATGACCTTTCTTCTTGCAAAAGTAACAAGTGGATTCCTTATCCTGCTTCTTTCGCTCCTTATGATCATTGCCTCCAGAATCTGCAGTTTGCTTTCCCTTACCTTTGTTATTAATCCTCTTTCGCTTCTTGCTCGCATTTTGAGAACCAGATGCTAAGTGAGCACTTTCAGATGTCTCAATCTTCAGTCTCCCCTCCTCTTGCACACATTGAGCAATAAGCTCATTCAATGTCCACTTTTCCTTTTGAGTATTATACGATATCTTAAAAGGAGTGAACCGTGTAGGCAGAGACATCAAGACGAAATGCACTAACATACTCTCAGACATATCGAGTTTTAGTGCTTTTAGACTTGTCGCTATATTGGACATCTCCATAATGTACTCCCTTATGTTTCCTTTACCACTGTACCGCATGGTTACCAACTTCGTAAGAAGTGTGGTAGTCTCGACCTTTTCATTTGAGGTGAATCGGTCTACCAGTTGGTTAAGGAAACTCCTAGCATCTTCACTCTCTGTTATTGAGCCCTTTATTTGTGCCGGTATGGAAAGCTTCATGATGCTTAGACTCATGCGATTTGATCTCTCCCACAGCTGAAATTCAGCCCTCTGCTCTATAGTGCTAGCACTGGTCAAAGGTGCGGGACGATCATTCCTTAATGCATAGTCCAAGTCCATGCAGCCTAAGACTACGATCACGTATTCTTTCCATTCAGCAAAATTCGAACCAGTTAATGTTGGGATGTTATTAATGTTGGCAGTTACAGATTGCACTGAAAAAAAAGGTTATTTAAGCTCACGATTTAACTAAAGCCAAGAACATATATATATAATAAAATTATACAAATAAATAAAATTTTAAATGCATATAAATGGGCTCCTTATGAGATACCAAATACAACATTGCATTTTAATGTGTAGATTAAAATATAATTTGTCAGCGGTACTCTCTGATATAACTGAACCTTTAATTGGCCACACAATGTGCCTTCCTTTGGGCCGACCCATTGTGCGCATAATATGACACTTTATGTGAGTTATATATTGGTCCATAGCTTACAACAACTTTAATCTGCCACGCAATATGCCTTCCTTTGGGTCAACATATTTTGTGCATGATCAGAACAAAAATAAATTTTGTTCAATAGTTATAAACTATCTTAAACATATATCTGGCATAAAAGTAACCTTCCTTTGGGCCGATCACTCTTAGCATAGATATACGTCTACCAACACAAAATACACTAAACCGACCTAAGGTGCCTTCCTTTGGGCCGACACAATAGTTCAATTTAGTAGCACGTTGTGTAGATAGACCCAAGAAAATTCTAGATATTTAATCGAACAGATAATTTTTTTATTAATCTTGACACCTCAAAATTAAGCTCATCAATCGATTGACACTATATGGTAATCAAATGGTATGATCCAATTGATTATCCCAATCGATCTAAAAGCTTAATATATACGACTATATCAAATATAGAACCTCTTTTTAAAAATTGGAGTTTCTTTATGGTTCTATAATTAAATAATATTAAATAATATTATTTAAATTGGATCATTATGCATTAAAAAAAAATATTTAATGCTAATCAGAGTATATATATATATATATATATTATAATATATATATATATATACGTAAATTATTATATACGTATTGATTAAACAGTATGTATATTATAATATACATATATTATAATGTTTACGTATATAATAATTTTTTTTATTTACTGTTCACGTGATTTTTTTTTTCTCATTTTTTTTCTTCCGTCGTGAAACCATATCTTTTGAAAGAAAAAAAAACATTCACAAAATTTTTTTTAATCAATATCGTTTCTAATTCATCTTATCACAAATTTAAGATGATAATTTTTATCACAACTTTAATTAAGATGATAATTGATTAAATCAAAATTATTCTATTCATAATTTTAGACTTGATAATCAATTGATTGACCAAGTCAATCGATTAAACCATCACATTTTAACCTAAAATTAGATCAAATATGATAGTTCTTCCGTCGTTTTCATATGTTTCACATAAAATATGAAAAACTTAGAAAACAAGTCTATCCTAGAATTTTCTTTTACATGATTTTCGATGGAAAAAAATTGTATTATACTAGGAACACTTAATCTAGCATACATACAATAAATCGACGAAAAATTTAAATTTTATTGCCAAAAAAACGATGAAACAAAGCCAAGGCTCTGATACCAATTGATAGAACTTGGGTTTTCTCCTGACCATATGAATTCTAGAAACAAAATAAGAATTCGAAAGAGAAAACACAAGACATATAAACACGGATCTATTGTTTCATCGAATCATGACATAAAAAATTATAAGATATAAACTGAGTGACATGGAACTTGATTGAAGAGCCATTGTCCTTTGTCGTAGCGTCGTCGGCTTGATCCCTGTGGAAGAAAATGCAGCGGAAGAAAGAAGGAGAATCTTCCAAGAGGCTTAGGTTTGACGGCGCCGTAAAGTTTCATGTCAATGGGGAACAAGAAACTAGGTCATAAAGATTACCTAAACCCTTGGGGACCTCTCCTTTATATAACAATCCAATCTGTTATCAGCCCATAGATAATAACAAATTGGTCTAATGGGTTCTATACATTAAACCCGCATCTAATAATCCGAAACCCAATAAACATAAGTTAGATCACTTTAAGGGCTCAAATTATATTTACTTGTGCAACTTACAAATAAACCCACATAATAGAGATAATAATAATATCCAACACTACATTCTCAAAGTAGATATCAATGCCTTCAGGGAAGTACCTGCAGAATAGAGAATATTAACAACAGACAAATTAGAGCGCTCTTTTAGCTGGCAAAGATTTTTTTTTTAAAATAAACTGCAAATGTACAATTGAAAATCCAGTGTATTTTTTACGAGTCTGTGCTATGCCATAACCAAACCTCCTAAGCTTGAACCATAAGTCACCACAAAAAGAGTTGGGCTGTAAATGAATCAAGCCGCTCGTGAACTATTCGGAGCTCGATTCGATAGAAGCTCGTTCGAGCTCGTTTAATAAATCTCGTTAATATTAACGAACCAAACTCAAATTTAGCAGTATTCAGCTCGTTAGCTCGTGAACATGCTCGTTAATAAGCTCGTGAGCTAATTCGTAAAATATAAAATTAATATTTAACATTAAATATATAATTTTGACACTTTTACATTTAATAAATATAAAATATCCAATAAAGCTCATTTGTATGAATAAAATCATAGATTTTAGTAAATATTTTATATTTTTTAGAATATATAATTTATTTTTTTAATAAATTGATGAATAATTTAATTAATAGTTTATATTTTGTAAGTTCGTTTAGGGTTCGATTAGGCTCGAATATGCTCGCGAGCCATCACTATATTCGATAAGTTAAGCTCGAGCTCGGCTCAATAATAAACGAACCAAACTCAAACTCTCAGGTATTCGCTCGGCTCGGTTCGATTACAGCCCTACTACGAAATAGTTTTGGTACCCCATCCTCATTTTACAGACTAGGAAGGTTTTCCAAATGCAACAAACTCCACCTAATGTTGGATCTAGGAAAGACAACAACTCTTTCCTAGATCGTCCACTGCGAGCGCTTTCCAATTTATTCTGAGACGCAAATCCTGGGACGCTATGCTTCTAGACCGCCCGCCGTGAATGTTTTTCAATTTATTTTGATAGCCGGTGAAAATTTTCCATAGAATTGAGATGATTGTCTAAGGTTTATCTATTATCTGATTCGTCGTAGGAAAGACAACCCTTTACAAGATCATACACTAATGTAGGTTGTTACTGAAAGGACATTGCAAAAACAACATTCTATTGTAAACCTAAATTCACCATTTTGAATGACAAAAATCTAACGGAAAGTGACCGACCTCGTCAAAGCTTTAGTCAGATCAGGTTCCTTCTTGTAGTTAAAAGCCTCGTCAAAGCCAAACTTATCTTCATAAGATTTACCTAATGAACAACAAGCAAGGGAACATTAAACAATTTACAAACAATATAAGTTGATGTGTCTTTGTAAGTTTACTATACAACACTATGTCAGACCAACATATTAGTCTTTTCCATTTTGCCAAAGGTCAATGTATTAAATGTTGAATACTAGAAAGTAAAAGACTGAAATTCTCCCATGATAATCAAATAAATGAGTACTTCATTCATTTATCTATGGAAACACAAGGCCTTTGTCTTTGCATTCAGTATTTATTGTAGAAAAGTGATTTGTCATAGCCTTCCTAATCTAGCTCGATGTAGTATTTTGAATATGCATTCGGTTTTTAATAGATGCTTTGAGTAAATACAGCACAAACTAATTTACTCATGGAAGTAAACAATAATTCACGGCTTGTCAAACCTTTTCGTCAGACCCTGCACTTCCGACAACATAACAGTCAAATTGTTTGGCAAATTGCACCCGGAGTATCCATACCAAATTTACTCACCGTCTCAGCTCTTTTATACCTGATGCGTCAGTCACATATATTCCCACGTTCTTCTTCATGTCCCTTCAATTATCAATTACTGGATAATCCTTGAAATGGTCCTCGCAACCATTAAATTTGAGTTGTTGTGATAATTAAGGCTTTAATGACCACGTATTATGGGTCATGATTATCCCGTAATTACTATTGGTAATTATCCATATGTCCGAAGAAAGGGGACAGTTGCTTGAAGTTGAGTGATCCTTGGGCTCCGCTACCCCGAGGTGATCTCGGGGTCCTTTGGCCCGGGTGGGGTCCCGGGCGTTCACCTTCCCGAGTTGGTCTCGGGGCCCTGACCTCCCGAGGTGGTCTCGGGAATCTCCCTTCCCAAGGGGGTCACGGGAGTCAAGGAAAGATAGTCGTCCAGACTCGGTAGATCTTGCCACATAGTTTCTTCAGTCCACGTGTCAGCCACGGGGTGCTTAACCCCATCACAAATCCCTCTTTTCAAGTCTAATCGAAGAAAGTGTGGCTGACTGATTAGACTAGTGTTGTAACGAAGAAGCTATGTTATGGTGGGTCCCTGCACCCATTACTACTTCATTGACGGCACGTTGGGTCTGAGAAATCGAAACATTCATCCTAGGGTCCGAGTGTTAGTAGGAGCCTAGACTCAATCATGTGATGATTGACTAGGGACATTTTGTATCATATTCTATTATTAATAAAGGTATGTTTGGTTATTATACTTACTTTGTATTCTGTGCCGAATAACTAAGTATAATAATGTCCTTGTGTAGTAGGTTCATATCTATATTATATCGATTGGTTGAATCGATAGTGAGATAATGTAGAGAACACTACACTAAATTATTCCTAGTCAAGCATCAATTATTCAGGGACAATATTGATGCATGGAGACTAGCATGTAGGTCAATTGATGACTTGAGCTCACAAGTCATGGATATGTGATATCAAGTTGACACATGAGTATACATTGGAGAATGTGTACTGAATGACCCGCCATGAGAAAGTTTCATAGATTGTCATATGAGTGTCATAGACTTTCTCATGTGACTATTGGTATGAATAGTCCTTAGACCTGAAGTAACTACGGTTCCCTACATAAGGAGTTATGTACTTTGGTATTGTCAAACGTCACCCGTAACATGGTGGACTATAAAGGCGATCACTGGATATATAATGAATTATGCGGAGGGATGTGAGTGATGTAGATGAGATCTATCCCTCCCATATGACGGGAGTGATCTGTGGGCCCCTTGATCGAGTAGGACTACTGAAACGCATGGTCATGCTCAAATGAGTCAATATGAGATATTGAGCTCATTTGTTTGAGTGAGTCTACTCGGGGATCAAGAAACACAAGATTGATTGAGGATGACACGGTCTATGCCTCATTGGTCAATCTAAATATCAAGGATAGAAGGACAAGGTCATACACTATCATAGTCACAGAGGTTTAGTCGGATCTCGACTTTTCTTGTTACTTGGGTAGCAATGATGCATTGCTAGATGCCGCTCATTGTTTATGTGTCTAAAGTGTTTAGGCGCATTGCCAACGTCACGAGAACCTATTGGGTCACACACAAATGACACAATGCTTCGGGAAAGTTGATCGGCAGATCTGAGCCCGAGTTGGGAACTCGGGAGATCTGAGCCCGAGTTGGGAACTCGGGAGACCTGAGCCCGAGTTGGGAACTCGGAAGGTCAGTTCGGGGGACTCGAGTTGGGAACTCGAGAGAGACCGAGTCGGAGCTCGGCGGGCCGAGTCGGAGCTCGGCGGGCCGAGTCGGAGCTCGACGGGCCGAGTCGGAGCTCGGCGGGCCGAGTCGAAGCTCGGCGGACCGAGTCGGATCTCGGCGGACCGAGTCGGAGCTTGGCAGACCGAGTCGGAACTCGGCAGATTGGGTCGTCACTCGGCAGACTGGGTCTGAGCTCGGCAGATTGGGTCGGGAGCTCGCCACTCGGGAGACTTGGTCGGGAGGCCGAGTCGGAAGCCCGAGAGGCCCGATCGGAGTTGCATGGAGGAAAGAGAAAAGTCTCTTTTCATTGGATGAAAAGATTCTTTTCTTGCATGGGAAAAGATGAAGAGCCACATAAAAGGATGTGCTCTTTATTGGGAAGCCAAAGAGACACAAACCTCTTCATATTCATGGGATGATTATAAAAGAGGGTCTTGTGACTTTGGATGAGCTCTCCTTCTTCTTGCCTTAGCTTTTCCCCTTCCCTTCCTCTCTTCTTCCTCTCCTCCACTCTTGGCCGAAACCTTATTGTAAGGTTCTTGGTGTTTTCGAGCTACCTCAAGTTGCTAGCACAACTAAGGTAGCTCTCCCGAAGTTGAGAGATTGTGTCAGTGTGGATACGAATAGAGGCATGGACGCTTGAACGTGCAAGAGATCCGGCGCATCTTAGACGAGCGGGATAACCGAAGGGCACGCTTCAAAGATATAAACAGTAGATAAAACTATTAGATAGATAGCTTTGTACGAGTTTTCTTTCGCATGAATCGCTCGTGGGTTCTTGTTTCCACTGCGTTTTTATTGTTTTGTGCCGGGAGAACCCAACACCGAGGCAATCTCTTTTTGAATTAGTCTCCCTAAAGGGTCTCTGCAAATCTCGAGGCACAACAATGATAGCCATTCATCACCTATAAAAGCGCATGAGGCTCTTTAATGGCGACAAAATCCCTTCGTGAATTCGCCCCTGCCACGTACCCCAACTTCTCTCCTTGCGATATTTTGCTGACAGGCACAGCTCCGGCTGACATGCGTGGCAGGCTTACATCAAACGGCTGCTCAGTGGTGACGCCTTGATATAGCCGTCTCCCGCCGTCCATGTGTCTCGCCCCCATCGCCCATGCGTAGGCAGCTTCCTCCCTATAAAAAGGGAGACGAGGACGCTTGACCACCTTCTGGCTTCATCGCTTAGCAGACATCATCTTCATCTTCTTCCCTAAGGATTCCTCCTCATGCGTAAATCTCCAGCTTCCTTCTCGTCTTCTTCCTTAGGAGCTATGGGTAAGGATAGCAAGAAAGATCAGGGTAGGAGAGAGGTTCCAGAGGAGGGCTACCAAGCGGAGTGGTATGAGTCCACCTTTTCTAGAGTGAGGCCGGAAGCTCTGCAATCGACCATTGAGGCTTATGGCATTCCGGCCGATATGACGGTGGTGATCCCTAAGGTAGACCAATCGCTGGTAGAACCCCCTCTAGGTTTTTTAACCTTCTTCCTAAGGCAGGTATAGTCAGGCCTCCGTTTCCCTATCCCCCCTTTCTTTACGAATGTGATCTCCTATTTTGATATCCCTCTCCACCAGATGACTCCTAATGCCTTTGCTCAGATGGGAGGGGCATACATTTTCTTTAAACTCTTCAATATACCCCTGACCCCTCGCCTTTTCCATTCCTTCTTCGTTCCAGTTGGCTCGCAAGGGGCATTTAGCTTTACAGCGCGCCCCAACCATAGGTTCTTAGGGGGTTCCCTTCTTCTCATAAAGGGTGGAAGGAGAAGTTTTTCTTCATCCGACTACCCCACCACCCTTTCAGTTCCCCTCGCTGGACAGAGGGTCTGCTTGCTCCCCCTATACTAGGGAATTTTCTACAGGATCCCGCCTATTAGCGAGCTAGGAGCATTCTCTCCAGCATGGAGTTCAGCGGCCCGAGCCTGGTACAGAGTGAGGAGCTTATGTACCGAACAATCCTCAGCCCTAAAGTGACCCGCATCAACCCTAGCCTTGATAAGTTTGTCTTTTCTATCGATGCCTGTTAATTTTAACTGATGTTTTGTTGCCTGTCCATGGCAGAGAAAATCATGCTCTCGAAGGTGATGAACTGGCACATCAAGTGGGATGAAGCCAACAAGGGGGCCCTGGATCCTCCCCCCGCTCCTCTTGCTTCACCCTCTACCTCGTCCGAGGTTTCGGAGGAGACTGCCGAATCATTCGGTGAGCCTGCAGCTCCAGAGCGGACAGAGGCTCCTACCGTGCCTTAGACACCTGTAGACCAACGGACTCCGGGGTTGTCTGTCGACCTAGAGACTTGCGTCCCTTCGGAGAATAATCCTCCTTTTGCTACTGTCCATACGGGGGTGGCTGCGGAGAAGTCATCACCTTCTGCTGACCCACAAATGCCCAAATTCTCTAGGGCGGCGAAAGAGGAAAATCCCGAAAGGCCTAGCTCTGAGACGGAAGAGGTTGCGTCATTCCAGCCCCAGCACGCTCCCTTCCATTCCTGAGGAGGGCCTTCCCGTCTCTGATGATGAGGGTATCGTCCCCCCATCTCCGCTGCCCCGACATACTGCCCCTACAGATACAGACGGTCAGGCCCCCAGCTCCTCCCCGATCGACTCTTCCGAGGCCGCGAAAGGCAAACAAGCAATGCCTGCCCAGCCTCGGATGCAGCTCGATAGCCTACGCAAAAGGCTTGATGTGGCCTTGGAGGCCGCCACACAATCCTTCCCCCCGGTACATTTTAAAGAGATCCCTGCCGAGGGCATTTCTTCCGAGTGGGCCTCCAGTTCAGAGGAGGATGATTCCGGTCCCTTCACAGTGTCACCTGGAGCTCCCACTAGCCAACCCCTCCCCACGCGCAGAGACTCCTTATCTTCCGTGAGCCGAGCCGACACCCCGAGAAGTCAAGGAGTTTCAGGAGGGGAAGCCGTGCGAGGCTCTGCCGGGCCTCTGACTACCCTCTGTGAGTCTCTTTTGAAGGTAAGCTTTCCAGGATTCCCAGGTTGCTTCCCTTTATATTTTATAACTTCTTTGTATTGCGACAGGCGACTCAAAACTGTCTGACAACCGGTCGCCACTTGTACTCCTGACCGGAGGTTGAGGCCTTGACCTGCCGAGCACTTAGAGCATAGGCCACAACTGACCATAAGGCGGGACTCATGCAAGCGGACGTCAGCAGGGCTCTCCAAGTGAAGGTGGAGCATCAACTGGAGACCCTGACGACTATGGAGGTCTCCTTACATAGTTCCCGTTGCTGAGAGCGTTTGGTGTCTGAGAGAGCGGTGGCTCTCACAGACAACCTGCTCAAGGTGACTCAGGAGCGGGACCAGCTCGCAGCGCAGGAGAAGAAGCTGTCGGAGGATGTTCGACTCCTGGAGACTACGGCCGGAAAGTTAAATGAGCGCATTAAAGACCAAGCGCACCAGCTAGCCCAGACGGAATATGACATCATGATGGTAGCTGATCGCTTGTCCAACCTAGAGGAGGACACGGCTCAGGCCCGATCAGAGGCCTTGACCCCCTCAGAAAGACTCAAAGAGGCCCTGGAAGCCCAGGACAACATATCTTCTGAGGTGGCTCAGCTAAAGATGGCCAAGGAGGCAACCGAGGCCGAATTGAGCAATCTTTAGGCTACCAAGGCATCACGTCCTAAGGAGGTCGAGGCAGAATTCAAGGCCAGATTCTTAGAGTCATACGAGTTCACCGATATCCTTGCAGGCCAAGTAATGAAGCGTTTAAAGTAGGGCTTCCACGGGGCTATCGATCAACTGAAGAGGGCCCGACTCTTGCCGCCGGACGCCGACTTGAGTTTCATGAGCATTGGCCGAGTCTAGGAGGAGCTCCCGCCAGAAGACAAGGAGTTGTAGATAATATATAACCCTATTCCTCTCTGGACCTCGCCTAATGTAATCATTTGGGTCGTAATGAAAATATTTTTTGGACTTACTATCCTGAGTATCTTTTTTGTTTGGCTCCTTATGTATGCTTTGCCCTCGATGAGAGGAACAAGGAAATTAACGAGCCAGTGGTTTTCCTTGACTCAAGAAGCAAGTATGTTGACAAGCAGTAATTTAGCTCAAGGAGCGAGGAACTCCGAGGGAGGCCCCTGGTGAAGCCGAGCGGGCTGAGATGCCCCAACCAAGGGAGTCAGGTTTTACCACTCTTGGTCGGGCATCTGTAGCACCCAAACCAAGCCTACTCACCGCGGAGGTAGTAGGGTTTTACAGCTCTTGGTCGAGCACCCGGAGTACCCATACCAAGCCTACTCACCGCGGAGGTAGTAGAGTTTAACAACTCTTGATCGGGCACCCAGGCTCTCGTTATAATTGTTCTGAATTTAATTTTACTTAGTTCATTGATACCAAAAGTATGAAAAATGGTCACATGTATAGAAGGTCAATTAGCATCAAGAGAGGTTAAAAGGATCTATTTTTTGGCCAAGCCCATCAGAGCCGACTGATAAGATTCCCAATAAAGGCCAATCCGACAGAGCAATTCCAAGTCGACTGATAAAATTCTCAACAAAGGTCGACCCGATAGAACCAATCGGAGTCGACTGGTAAGATTCCCAATAAAGGCCGATCCGACAGAGCTAATCTAAGTCGATCAGCCAGATTCCCAGTAAAAACTGACCCAACAGTCCGAGCTAACCAGCAAGAATCCCAGTAAAGGCTAATCTGAAAAAGCCAATATGAGCCAATCGACAATATTCCTAGTAAAGGCCGACTTGACAGAGTCAATTTGAGCTGACCGACAAGATTCCCAATAAAGGTTGATCCGACACAGCCAATCCGAGTCGACCGGCAAGATTCCTAGTAAAGGTCGACCCGACAATCTGAGCCATTCATCAAAATTCTCAATCAAAACTGACCCGACAAAGCCAATCTGAGCTGAGCACCAAAATTTCGAGTAAAGGTCGACGCAAAAAAGCCAATCTGAGTCGACTGACAAGATTCCCAATAAAGGCCGACTCGATAGAGCCAATCTAAGCCGACCGGATATCCAACTCGTGTCCGACCGGCTCTGTCGGTCGGATGCTTTGGCTCACCTTCACTCCAACCCAACACCTCTCCCAGACTTAAATATCCAAGCATTCTGGCATATAGACTGATGTGACACGTGAAGTAGTATGGTGTGACATAACATTATCCTCACAAGATCGCCACAGTAAAGACAGGAGGGATATCAACTTCTGACATCGTAACGTGACATATTCTTTACTATATATGTGACATCCTGTTAGAAGTATACTATCTCCTCTGACAATCACGGATGTAACATATCACTCATTCGTATTATAAAAAGCCTCACTCTGGTAGGCCAAGGTACGTGTGCATCTAGAGAGATACATATTATTTTAATGCACTCTTCATCTTCTTCAATTCCATCGCCGGAGATCTGACTTGAGCGTCAGAGTCGAAGGTCGAGGCAACCCGGTATCCATTCTATCCCCTCCCTTGCTCTTTTACTCTTCGCATGTTCTTTTGGCAACGGGAACAACTTGTCGACATCTCCGATGGCCCCATTTGCCTTCTGGTTATGATGACTTGGCAACGCCATCAATGCCTCACTGGTAGTTCATCTTCACTAATTTCAGATAGGATCAAATTTAACATTGTCTATAAGAATATATGTCTGACCTGAAATGCGAAGATAGATGACTTCGAAAAATTCTCTATCATCGCCATGATACTGAAAGATTTCTACAGATGTGTTGCTGCCACAGTACTGGAGCCTTGGAAGTTTCATTTGGCTTCACTTTGTCATCAAACAAATCCATTCAGCAATTTCATCAGCGCTTAGAAGCCTCTCATCAATTTCAATCAACTGCCTTGAGCCGCTCGACATCAATGCGCAATGGGAGAAGCCGAACGGCTGGAGCAATTACCGATCAAGTGGAACAAGGGTCCAAATAGCGGGAGCCATTGTCCAATTGACTTCAATTGGAATAAATCCGATTGACTTCCAGTAGGACAATTTCCAATTAGTTTCAAAACTAATTCGACTTAAGCAACTGGAAATGTCAATCAACATCTTCAAATCGCCATTCAGCCAATTAAGTTCTCGTATCTCTCGACTGAATTATAAGTATGATCCTCATGTGCCCAATGATTATTCGGTTGGCTAAAGTCCAGACTCTCAAGTTATAAGTATGGTTTTCATGTGCCCAACGACCATCGGATCGGCTAAAATCCAGACTCTCGTGTCTCCCGACCGAGTTATAAGCATGATCCTCATGCACACAATGACCATTCGGTCGACTAAAATCTAGACTTTCGCATCTTTCGATCGAGTCATAAGCACGATCCCCCACGCCAACAACTCTTATTTTTCAAGTGAGTTATAAGCATGATCTTCACGTGCCCAAAGACTCTCGCGTCTAGACCAAGTTATAACTATTGTTCCCACATGCACGATTGTCACT
This sequence comes from Boesenbergia rotunda, assembly GCA_024364735.1. Taxonomy (NCBI): domain Eukaryota; kingdom Viridiplantae; phylum Streptophyta; class Magnoliopsida; order Zingiberales; family Zingiberaceae; genus Boesenbergia; species Boesenbergia rotunda. The sequence continues at coordinate 118,889 of JAGFNQ010002649.1, read as the reverse complement.
CGCTCGACACCACTCAGTTGCTCGCTCAGCCACCATTATAGTTGCCTTCTCAACCCCACTCAGTTGCTCGCTCGGCACTTGGCAATCACTCGCTTGGCATTTGTTAGCCACTCGCTCGGTATCACTCAGTCGCTCGCTCGGTACAACCATTACAGCCGCTCGCTCGGTACAACCATTGTAGCCGCCACTCGACATCCACTCAGCTGCTCACTCGGTCCCACTTATTTGCTCGCTAACCACCATCAGCCGCTCACTCGGCACTCATCAACCACTCGCTCGACACTACTCAGTCACTCACTCGGCCCCACTCTTCCGCTCACTCATCACAACCATTACAGTTGCTCGCTCGACACCACTCAGTTGTTCGCTCGACACTCGACAACCGCTCGCTCGGCACTAATGCTCACTCGGCACTAGACAACCGCAAATGAGAAACTCCAATTGACAGCTACAAGAAACCTATTTTTCAATCACATTTCGGGTGACAAAATCCGCTTGGCTTCAATTGAGAGAAGAGAATATCCTCTTGCTCCATTAAAGTTTCATAAAGAAACAAGGTTTGAATATACTAATAGCATCCACAAACTTGTTGTCGTTCTTATTGCCTCAATGTGAATTTTCACAATCGGTTACTCGCGGGAGACTACAACTACCTGTTTTCCGACATTTCTCCCTTCAAAGAGGCCTATAAGTGCTGCAGGGGCATTCTCAAGGCCTTCAACTATGTCTTCCAAGTACTTAATTTTCTCTTCCTTTATCAGTTGCACAACCTTCTCTTCACACTCTTGATACCTGCCACAGTGATCATGTATCACGAACCCTTCCATGCGGATGCGCTTGCCAACAATGAGGGACAAGTTGTGCACCCCTTCAGGTTTCTCAAGGTTATACTGAGAAATCATCCCACAAGCCGCAATTCTACCTTTGATTCTCATGTTATGAAGAACAGCTTCAAGCATTGGACCACCTACATTCTCAAAGTAGATATCAATGCCTTCTGGGAAGTACCTGTAGAATAGATTTTATTAATAACATATAAATTAGAGAGCTCTTTTAACTGGCAAAGATAAAAAACAAAAAAAAAGGTAACTGATATGTGTATTTGAAAATCTAGTGTATTTTTTACAAGGAAGGTTTTCCAAATGCAACAAACTCCACCCAAGGAAAGTCCAAGGTAACTAATCTTACCCTTGCTTTGTAAAGAGACTAGTTGTAAAGCGAATCTCATTTGCCAATAATGCAATGAAGCAACCTTAGACACTACAGATAGACTCTGTGACTGAAAGTATCGTGCTAAAATACCATTCTATTTTAAAGCTAAATTCATCCATTTTGTATGACATACAAATCTAACATACAAACATGACTCCTTGAATAAAATGCTCACTCCAGAAAGTATCAATTTTGTGGATAATCATAGAAGGCTCTTATGCTGTCCTACTTTTCATAATAAACACCCTGTTAGGCTCAGAAGCATCAAGAAACAGTACTAATTTTAATTTCCATTCACACATTCCTTTTAAATGGTCTCAGGAGGCAGTGTCACTTATAACAGAGCATGCATTATGCAAAACAGCCGCATGACATTGAAAACAATAAATCATATTCAGACAAGAGATCGACCTCTTCAAAGCTTTAGTCAGATTAGGTTCCTTCTTATAGTTAAAAGCCTCGTCGAAGCCAAACTTAGTCTTCAGTAGATTTACCTAATGAACAACAAGAAAAGGAACATTAAACAACTTGCAAATAATATAAGTTGACAGCTTGTCATGGAAGTAAACACCAATTCATAGCTTGTCATACCTTTTCGTCAGAACCAGCACTTCCGACAACATAACAGCCAAATTGTTTGGCAAATTGTCCCACAATTTGACCAACAGCGCCTGCTGCTGAAGATATGAAAACGCGCTCCCCCTTCTTTGGAGAGCAAATGTCGTAAAACCCAACATAAGCTGTAAGACCTACCATACCTACAGATTACAACAGTAGAACTGTTATTAGAGTGAGAAAAATAATAACTTATCTTAACTCAGAAAATAGTAGTTCGTCTTGAAGTGACATCGTTGTTCGCCTTTTAGTAAACTTAGGGGTGTCAAAAATCAACACGACCCGACGACCCAATCCGAATCGACCCGAAAAAAATCGGGTTCGAGTTAAAAATTTCCGGATTCGGGTCGGGTTCGGGTTGGGGGGTTCGGGTTGAAAAAATTTCGGGTTGGGTTCGGGTCGGGTCGGGTCGGGTTCGGGTTGACCCGAAATTTAATATTTTGTGAATTTTTTGGGGTTAAATCAAATTTTATTTTAAAAATTAAGATATTTTTATGTATATTAATATCAATATAGTATGATTATGATGAAGTATTGAGATAAAAGTGAAGAATTATAGGGAAAATGACGAAAAAAGACGTTTTGAATCGGTTTTTTCGAGTTATTCGGGTCAGGTCGGGTTGGTCGGGTTCGGGTTCGGGTTTGGGGGTTTCGGGTTGAAACCGGGTTCGGGTCGGGTTCGGGTTGGGAGTTAAAAATTTTTTTTTTCCCTAACCCGACCCGAATCCGACCCGACCCACCCGAATTGACACCCCTAAGTAAACTCACACTACAAAATTAATATTAGAGTATGAAATTGTTGCCCAACACAAAGTAAGTACATACCACAAAATTATTATTAGAGTATGAATCTGTTGACTAAAGTATCTACATAACAACAATTAACTAAGAAGTGACTTTTAAATTTGTCAACTAAAACTTCTAGCATAGGATTAACATGGTCTTCATGGATGTTGATAGGGTTGAATAGCCCTTGGAAGGACACATGGGCTGAAGAAGCTGGGTGGCAAGATGGGGCGAGTCCGAGCGACTCCCTTTCAGAGCTCCAGGGACCCTCTCGGAAAGAGGAGCCTCCAGGCCCCCCCCCCACGGTAAACACGCCCTGAAAATCAGATCATAAAATTCCTCCCGGGATCACCCCGGGAAGTCGGGGCCCGAGACCACCTCGGGGAAGCGGTGCACCTACGACCTCCCGGACCAGAAGACCCCGAGATCACCTCGGGGAAGCGGAGCCCAAGCAGCATTCGACCCCAAGTAACGGCCCCTCCTTTTTCTCGGATCTATGGATAAGCACCCCCAATATCGCGGAGTCATCATGACCCTTAAATATCGCAATGGGTCACACTTAATGACGGCGTGGACCGTTTCAAAGACTATCCTGTAATTGACAAAGGGGGGGACGTGACATAGATCATGGGGCACACCAAGGCAGCCGTCGCAGGTATAAAAGGTAGTCCAACCCCTCCGGTAAGGGGGTTATGCACTCTCTACTACTTATACATCTTTCTGCCTTATACTTTTCCTCTCCATCAAGGCACTGACTTGAGCGTCAGAGTGGGCTTCGCCAGACAACCTCCGGCGTGCTCCCCTAATGCTTGTGTTGATCTCGCAGAGCGCAGAGTTTCTCCCATAACGTCAGCATCTGCGTGGGCTGACCCTGGTGACTGGTCATCAACGTTGATTCCTTCTGGAACAAGTTTGACGTCATCTGTGGGAACCATTGAAGCACCAGAAGGAGCACCGATGGCAGGGCCGGAAGGACAATCCATTGTCCTGACGAGGGAGGAACTGGATCGCTTGGTGGCCAACGCCATCAAAGAAGCGCTTGAGCAACACCAAGTCGAACAAGCCGTCTTGCAGCGAGAGGCTCCTGCACAGGAGGAGATCCCTAGAGTCTCCATCTCACATACGTGAAGATCCGTCACACCCTTGGGGCAACAGGAGGGAGCAGCCCCAGGCCCTCGAAGAGACTCCCCCGGAGATATCGAGAAGGCCCACTGGGTAGCCTCCAGCGCGCAGAGGCATGAAGAGGGACAAGGGAAAAAGGAGGAACCTAAGGTCCCATAAGGTTCCCTCTACTCCCTTCTCATCTGAGATTGTGAAAGACCCCATGCCGAAGCAGTTTTGTGGGTCGGGGATCGCTGATTATTACTGGAAGATAGATCCAGAGGATTATGTCTGCAAATTTGAAAACACGGCACTCCTGCACCAGTATACTGACGGTGTGAAGTGCCGAGTGTTCCTGAACACCTTGTCTGGAGCAGCCCAATGATGATTCCAGAGGCTGCCACAAGGTTCTATCAACTCCTTCGCGGAGTTTAGAACCGCCTTCCTCCACCACTTTGCCAGTAGTCGTCGCTATCAGTAGACGACACTCAATTTGTTCGCCCTCAAGCAGAAGCCGAAATAGCCGCTCAAGGTGTACATCCAGCGGTTCAACAGGGTGGCACAAGATGTGCCCAGTGCCACGTCGAAAATCCTCGTCAATGCCTGCACCCAAGGGCTCGCGGAAGGAGATTTTTTCCGATCCTTGGTCAAGATGCCCCCCATCAGCTTCGACGATCTGCTGGGGAGTTCTATCAAGCACGTTAACGTGGAAGTGGTGCAATACGCCCGTCGCAAGGAACCAGCCGGAGTCCTCCCTCAAGTTGTTCCCCGGTCTGAAAGGAGGGAGCCCCCAACCCCAACCCGAGGAAAAGACCTTCACCTCGGGAAGGACTAGTGGGCTGGTAGGCGAAGGCTAGTCGAGATGGTGGATACCCAGTAGCCAGAGCCATTGCCGAAGTACTGCGGCTTTCACGGCAGTACCACACACTCCACCGAGGAGTGTCATGCCTTGAAGAAGAAATTTAGTGAGGAGGCAGACACCAAACCTTGGAGAAAGTGGAATAAAGCGGGGTATCGCCGGGGAAAATGAGACCCGACATTGGTCTCAGTCATGGTCGCGAGGAAGGAGTCGGGGGCCTGCACCCCGCAGATATCTCTCCTTAGAAAGAGATCCCCAGAAGGGCAAGGCCCCTGTGCGTGGCCCGCCTCGGGCCATGTTGGAGTAATATCCAGGGGACCCACCGGAGGAGATTCCCACCAGGCAAGGAAGTCTCATACCCGACGACTCGAAAACTACTCAATCGGGATGAGTCGGAGCCAGGAGCATGGCCCTACAATTTCTTTCGGTCCAACAGACCTGGAAGAAGTGGAAGCTCCCCATGAAGATGTTGGTGCAATTGGTCTAAGTTTGATCGGGAAGATTATGGATTTTGATGTGTGTGTCAATATGATTAAGTTAGGGTTTCATGTTGATCTAATATGTGTATTTGAGTGTGCAGGTGTGCAGGATAGACATAGACTTAGTTGGACGTCTTTGGGGCCGATGAAGGATTGCATGGGTAGATGAGTCGTGAGCTTGTATGCATCCGAGAGACCGTGGACAAAGTTGGGACGATGAGCCGAGGGAAGCTAACTTCGAGGCATACGCAAAGGATGACATGGAGAGATGAGCCGTGGGCTTGCATGCATCCGAGGGATGAGAGCCAAAGTCGAAGAAAGCTTGAAGGCAACAGGTCGAGGCTGCTGAAGTAGGAACGATGAGCTGAGGGAAGCGGACTTCGATGCATACGCGAAGGATGACATGGGGAGATAAGCCGCGGGCTTGCATGCATCCGAGGGACGAGAGCCAAAGTCGAAGAGGGCTTGAAGGCAACAGGTCGAGGCTGCTGAATGAAGAGTCAACTGAGTCGTGAGGATTCGAGTGCTGAGAGAACTGTACTCGGGAAGGGAAATCCTAGGGTTCGAGTGCTGAGAGAATTGTACTCGGGAAGGGAAACCTTAGGTAGCAATCGACTGAGGTAGAGCACTGAGAGATCAGTCGACTGATGCTTGGATCAGTTAACTAGCGCAGTCGACTGGTATCAACCAGAATTTGAAGCGTCAGGCTGTGACTTTTAAATTCACGAGGACCAATCGACTGGTGTAGCACCAGTCGACTGGTAACAGTCAGAACAACATAGAGCACTATTTAAGAAGGCTCGTTTTTTGTTGTTCTTCCTCAGCGAAACAAGCTTGGTTAAAGCCTGTTAGTAGCCTAAATGTGCTCAGACGTTGTCACGGTGTTGTGGCGAGGTTTCTCCACCCACAAGGAGCGACAAGAGCTAGCCGGAGGTGTTCCGAATAATCATCCACCGAAGGATCGAGATCGTCCACCTTACGGACAGCCGTGGAGTAGGAGTTTCATCTCCGAACCACGTAAAGGTGATGTGTTAGCATTGTTTTAGTTTATATTTGAGATTTCTGCTTGCGCTTGCTAATATTTGTAGGAAGAAAAATAAAAAAGTAGCTATTCACCCCTCTCTAGCTAAACGACAAGGTCCCAACAAGTGGTATCCGAGCAAGGTCCGCTCATCTACGGACTAACCGCCGAGAGAGCAAAAAGCTAGAGGAAATGACTATTGAAGAAAGATTATGGGATGATATCAATATTCCACCTTCCTACAATCGCGAAAGTTTCGAGTATTGGAAGATGCGGATAAAGACATGGTTCGGTATAGATTGGAATCTCATGATCGCACTAGAAGAGTTATTTGAAGTTCCAAAAGACAAACACGGGAAAAGACTCCGACCAAGATATTGGAATAAGGAGCAACAAACCCAATCAAAGGCAAACGAAAAGGTAATTTCAATATTACTTAATATTTTGCCTAATGATATAATTAGTGGTGTAGGTGAATACAAGAACGCACATGAATTATGGAGTACGATATTAGCACTTCATGAAAATCCTACACAAGCTCAAGTAGTGGAAGAGCCCAAGGAAATGAGCTCAATGCTCCAAGAAGAGGGGAAGGACCACTCGGATGAAGAAAGAAGCTCAACATCCGAAGAGGATGAGAAAGAAGAAAAAGAGTCATCCATCTCATCAAGTGAAGTGGCACAAGAAATTGAAGAATCATCCACTTCATCAAAGGGGGAAGAAGTCTTCTCCACTTCAAGGATTGAGGGGGAGGAGAGACCATTCTCGATACCGGAGTAAGAAAAAGCATCCATCTCCGCCAAAGCAAAGTCAAAAGATCACATCTTTTGTTTTGGGTGCAACAAGAAGGGACACTAGAAGGACAAGTGCCCATTAGGTAAAAAGGAGGTAAACCATAAACCCAAGTCAATTTATTTAAAATCTAACATGGGTTGTAGGGAAAAGAAGGAGAAAAAGCACATTAGGTGTTATACGTGTGGTAAGCTAGGACACTACCACATCAAATGCTAAAGGAAAGGAGAATTCAAGAAATTGGAGCATTTGAGGAAGTGGGAGAAGAAGGAAAGCTCACATCAAGGGGGAGCTATAAGGGTAAGGGCGGTAATCTCTAACTTTAAGCATTTTTCAAATTCCTCCATGCGTGTTAGAAATAATGAGAATTATTTATCTATGCATAATTTTGATTTTAGATATTGTGATAAAAATAGGGTTAATGTTGCATGTCAAAATCCTAAGGAATTTATGTATCATGGTAAACCTAGAATTTTTAAACCTAAGGACCAAGACATTAATCCAAAGAAATGGAGACACATGCCTAGACAAATGGGTAGATCTAGAAATGTCCAAAATGGACATGGTGATGCTAGGGTTAAAAATCTAGAGAGGGAGAATCAAGATTTGAGGGCAAAACTTGATAAATTAGAGAAAACCCTAGAGAGATTCATTAATGGATCTAAGGGTGTAGGCATGGTGTCGGCTAGTCAAAACTCCGATAATGATAGATCGGGTCTAGGATACCGATCTATTAGATCAAATGCTATGGAAAAATCATATGCAAGGATGTTATATGACTATAGCAAAGGGAAGACAAAAAATGGCAAGGAAAAGTCATTTAAAGGGGAGAAGAAGAACTTAACCAAGGACAAGGTGTACAAAGTCAAGAAGGTTAGGGTTGTAGGTCAAGAAGTACCGAAGGTACACCGGTGCGGTCTTGCCATTATAGATGAGTCACCTAGAGCGGTGACTAAGGCTAATAGCTCAAGGGGGAGCTCTAGGAGTCAAGTTGGGATCCATGGTCAATGGATCTCAAGAGGGGTGCTCCAAAAGGACTAGATGAATTGTGGAGTGTGCCAAAGGATGTGGAGACAAATTTAAGTCTTAATCCTAGGGATTTGTCACATTAAAAGTAAGATATCATGCAAAAATATGACAATGGAATCATATTGCATGAAAATTGATTTTCAATGAGTAGATGTCATATAAATCAATGTTAAGGATGTATTGTGGGTGGGTATGAGAAGATACATGAAGAAGAGATCAAAACTAGAACTTTAGGTTAAGGTTCAATTGAACCATTTAGATAGTTTTGAATTTTATGTCAATCTTGGGATTGGTGATAGATACATGTGTGAATGTATTTTTCCCAAGTAGACACGGGTACCACAAACCTCTCCACAAAATTTGAAAATTTTTGGAGGTTTGTGGAGTTTCTAGTACATTTCTGAAGTTGGGCCAGAAATGTTAAAATATAGGGTATCAGTCGACTGATGCAGAGGCAGTCGACTGGTATAGCTCGAATCAGAAACTAGGATATTCAATACAGCAGTCGACTGATCCTCCATCAGTCGACTGATCATTCTGTTTAGTTTATCAGTCGACTACCCCAGGGGCAGTCGACTGATCTTTCTGTGGGTTTGCAGGTTGCAGGCACCAGTCGACTGGTAACTAACGCAGTCGACTGATGCTGTTGTTTTCTAATTTTTGGGGATTTTTTAGAAAAAGAGGGTATCCTTCATTGATACAAATGGTTAGTATTGCCTGGGGCAATCATTTTGATAGTGTCAAAGGGGGAGAATTTGTGGTTTAAGTTAGGTCTAACTTAACTTATGGAGTTAGTTTTTAACTCAACTCGTGGTTATGGAAAATTAAAAATTATGTGGTGGACATAGGTTAAGGGGAAGGATGCATGTTTATGCTACTTAACTTACTATGTCTATAATTTTTAATTGTTATTGTTGTACTTAACTTAAACATATTGCCACATATCAAAAAGGGGGAGATTGTTGGTGCAATCGACTCAAGTTTGATTAGGAAAAACATGGGTTTTGATGTGTGTGTAAATATGATTAAGTTAGGGTTTCATGTTGATCTAATATGTGCATTTGAGTGTGCAGGATACACATAGACTTAGTTGGACGACTTCGGGGTCGGTGAAGGATGGCATGGGTAAATGAGCCGTGGCCTTGCATGCATCCGAGGGACCGTGGACAAAGTAGGGGCGATGAGCCGAGGGAAGCGAACTTCGAGGCATATGCGAAGGATGGCATGGGGAGATGAGCCGCAGGCTTGCATGCATCCGAGGGACGAGAGTCAAAGTCGAAAAAGGCTTGAAGGCAACAGGTCGAGGCTGCTGAAGCAGGAACGATGAGCTGAGGGAAACGGACTTCGAGGCATACGCGAAGGATGGCATGGGGAGATGAGCCACGGGCTTGCATGCATCCGAGGGACGAGAGCCAAAGTCGAAGAGGTCTTGAAGGTAACAGGTTGAGACTGCTGAATGAAGAGTCAACTGAGTCGTGAGGATTCGAGTGCTGAGAGAACTGTACTCAGGAAGGGAAATCCTAGGGTTCGAGTGCTGAGAGAATTGTACTCGGGAAGGGAAACCTTAGGTAGCAATCGACTGATGCTTGATCAGTCGACTGAGGTAGAGCACTGAGAGATCAGTCGACTGATGGTTGGATCAGTCGACTGATGCAGTCGACTGGCGCAGTCGACTGGTGTCAACCAGAATTTGAAGCGTCAGGCTGTGACTTTCAAATTCGCGAGGACCAGTTGACTGGTGTAGCACCAGTCGACTGGTAACGGTCAGAACAACATCGAGCACTATTTAAGAAGGCTCGTTTTTTTACTGTTGTTCCTCGGCGAAACAAGCTTGGTTAAAGCCTGTTAGTAGCCTAAAGGTGCTCAGACGTTGTCAAGGTGTTGTGGTCAGGTTTCTCCACCCACAAGGAGCGACAAGAGCTAGCCGGAGGTGTTCCGGAGAATCATCCACAAGAAGGATCAGGATCCTCCACCTTACGGACAATCATGGAGTAGGAGTTTCATCTCCGAACCACGTAAAGGTGATGTGTTAGCATTGTTTTAGTTTATATTTGAGATTTTCGCTTGCGCTTGCTAACATTTGTAGGAAGAAAAATCAAAAAGTAGCTATTTACCCCCCCCCCCCCTCTCTAGCTAAACGACAAGGTCCCAACAGAAGACGCCCTAGTAATCCTTGCTCGCATCGCCAACTACGAGGTTAAGTGCATCTTCGTGGACACTGGAAGTTCCGTGAACATCTTGTATAAGGCGGCTTTAGACCAGATGCAGATCGATAAGGATGAGCTACTCCCGATCTCGACCCCACTGTTCAGCTTTACGAGGTATCGAGTACAGCCGATAGGGCAAATTACCCTATCGCTATCATTGGGCAGCGACGTGCGGGAGAGGACCAGGAGGACACCTTTCTTGACTATGGACGCTTCCTCATCTTACATCGCCATCCTAGGCCTCCCGGCGCTGAGTGTCTTCCAGGCGGTGGTTTCCGTTTATGACCAGAATATAAAATTCCCCGTGGGCGACTGAGTGGCTGAAGTCAAGGGGAACCAGCTGGTGTCTCGGCGATGCTATAGTGGAGAAGTCAGGTCAGAGTCCCGGAAGAACCCAAGGGCTCCAGAAGGCTAGCTGGAGGAGGTGGTCATGCACAGGGGGAGAGGGACAAAAGACTCGAGAGACCAGGGCAAGCCAACTATCTCTGACCCTTTCGTTCCCGGTAAGATTCACTTTGTATATTGTGTACCCGCCTGTGTATTTTTGCTGCCTTGCAGCGAATTCAAGTAATAAAGGAAGGTGCCCTCTCCAAAATACCAATGTACCACCGAAGTAGCAAAAACCCTAATACCTCGCGGTGTTGCGGATGCTCGGGGTACTTAGGCTTGGTCTAGGTGCTATGGACTCCCAACCAAGAATAAAAACCCTAATACTTCGCGGTGTTGCGGATGTCCGGGGTACTTAGGCTTAGTCTGGGTGATACGGACTCCCAACCAAGAATAAAAACCCTAATACCTCGCGATGCTGCGAATGCCCGGGGTACTTAGGCTTGGTCTGGGTACTACGGACTCCCAACCAAGAATAAAAACCCTAATACCTTGAGGTGATGAGGATGCCCGGGGTACTTAGGCTTGGTCTGGGTGCTACGAACTCCCAACCAAGAATAAAAACCCTAATATCTCGTGGTGCTATGGATGCCCGGGGTACTTAGGCTTGGTCTTGGTGCTACGGACTCCCAACCAAGAATAAAAACCCTAATACCTCGCGGTGCTGCGGATGCCCGGGGTACTTAGGCTTGGTCTGGGTGCTATGGACTTCCAACTAAGAATAAAAACCCTAATACCTCGCGGAGTTGCGGATCCCCAGGGTACGTACATAGGCTTCTTCTGGGTACTACGGACTCCCAACCAAGATGAAAAACCCTAATACCTTGCGGTACTGCGGATGCCCGGGGTCCTTAGGCTTGTTTGGGGTGCTATGGACTCCCGACCAAGTAGCAAAACCACTAATTCCTCTCGGTGCTACGGATGCTTGGGGTGTTTAGGCTTGGTCTGGGTACTACGGACTCCCAACCAAGAATAAAAACCCTAATACCTCGCGGTGCTATGGATGCCCGGGGTACTTAGGTTTGTTCGGGGTGCTATAGACTCCCGACCAAGTAGCAAAAATCCTAATACCTCGCGGTACTGCGGATGCCCGGGGTACTTAAGTTTGGTCGGGGTGCTACGGACTCCCAACCAAGAATAAAAACTCTAATACCCCGCGGTACTGCAGAAGCCCGGGGGGCTTAGGCTCGGTCGGGGTGCTACGGACTCTCGACCAAGTAGCCGAGATCCTGATGCCTTGCGGTGTTTAAGTTGCCCACAATACTTAGACGCTGCGGGAAAGAGGTTAACATAATCTACCAGACAAAAAGGGAACAAGCAAGACATCAGAACATTAATACAAGCATGCGCACATCAAAGGTAACAAATATTTTCCTTCATTTATATGAGAAATACATTGATGCCAACATCTCAGAGAAGTGCCAAGATACAATCAGAAGATCCGGTAAATGAAATCACTCCTCTACTCGGGCTTTTCTTTATCACTTCATCATTTCTGCAGAGTCGTTTGGCCCGAAACCGTCTTCCACTAGCGGATAAGCGGGGATCCATGCGCGATAAGAACAACTGGTGGAACACATGGGTGTAACCATTCCGTCTGAAGACCTCGACTGCCTCTTCCTGCAAAGATGCATCCAACAACAAGGATGACTACCACATTCAAAAGAAAAAGGAGGGGGAGCAGCAGATACAACTCCTCTCCTGGTGATGGTACTGCACCATCCCCGGCCAACGTCATTCAATGCCCAAAACTCGGGGAAACGAGCAGTTCGGAAGAGGATGGCGTTTGAGGCAGACAAGGGACGAGCCGCCCAGGGAGGGGCAGAAGATAAACCATCAGGAGATGTCATCTCATCCATACTCCCTGGCGGAACACATAATATCCCTTCTGGACTCCTCATCCAAACCCGGGGTCCCATCTCCGTCAGGATCTTCAGCGAGACCCCGAACATCATCTCCGCTATGCTCCCTAGCAAACAGTGCAAAACATGTGGTTCCACCTCGCTAGGCCCTTCGGCGAGAAACACGACTACGTCTCCACTATCCTCCCCGGCGGCGTTGACCACCCCTGTAGTAAAAAGGGGTGGAAGAAAGTGGACTGGCATCTCGCCACAAGGAGTCTATCAAGAGAAAGAAAGCGAAATGAATGGGGAAGAATGGTTCACCCTTCTCCTCCTCTTTATAGTGACCACCGCTTCTCTTCATATTTAATGCAGGCATGGCGTGGGAATAGCAACGGACGCCAACCCTGAAGCGTCGCGTCGATTAGTATACCTTTGTCGCACCTGGGAACACGCAACCTTTTATGGGTCAATTCAAGAGATTGCTTGGTATGCGGAGACGACAGTTCGGTGGCCACCAACACTCTCTAAAAGAGAAGGTCAGACGGGGGGCCCATAGGGGAATAAATGCAGGCCTGGTACTTGGGCTTGCGGGGTTTGCGTGGGAGATCCGTACTTAGGATTAAACTCAAAATGCCCTGATCTCGCTACTCTCTGAGCCCTTGAGGCGAAGACAAATGACATAGGGAGTCAAACGCAAAAGCATGCACGAGACAGCAAGGTAAAGAAGCATTATCATTTTAATCAAAATGGGTACAGCAGGGCTAAGCTCCCTAGTAAACACATAATCCTACAACCCTTGGTCCTCGGGAGGGAGCTCCTCCCAAACCTAGCCGACCCTCATAAACTCGGGTTAGCATCTGGAGGCAGAAGTTGAGCCTTCTTCAACTGGTCAATGGCCCCCGTGGAAGCCTTGCTTCAAGCGCTTCATTACCTGGCCCGCAAGGATATTGCCAAATTCATCCGATTCCAGGAACTTGGCTTTGAACTCTGCCTTAGCCCCTCTTGTACTAGAAGCCTTAGTCGCCCGAAGGTCGCACATCTCGGCCTCAGCAGCCTAATTGGCGTGCTTCAGCTGTTCCATCTCGACAGACATCTTATCTTGCTCTGCCAGGGCCTCCTTGAGTCTGTTTGACGCAGCCCATTCCTCTGATTGAGCCTAGGCCAGGTCATCCTCAAAGACAGACAAGCGATCAATCGCCATCATGAGGTCGGACTCTTGCTAGCTGAGCTGCTGCTCTTGGTTCTGAACGCGCACATTCAACCTCTCGATCGAGGCCTCCATAAGTCTGATATCGCCCCACAACTTTCTCTCTCTCATCTGAAACTGATCTCGCTCCTGCGTCACTTGGAGCAGGTCCTTGGTAAGGGTCACCGCCCGCTCGGAGGCCAACTGTTCTCGGTGCCGGGAACTATGTAGGGCGGACTCCTTGGTCATCAGGGTACTCAGTTGATGCTCCACCTTCGCCCGTAGAGCTCAACTGACCCCCACTTGCATAAGTCCCGCCTGGTGCTCGTGGTCAACTGCGACCTCTGCTCTCAGGGCTCGGTGGATCAAGGTTTCAATCTGACGCCAAGCGTACAAGCCACAATTGGCTGTCAGGCAGTCTTCAGCCGCCTGTCATTGCACCAAGGAATTATAGAACATACAAAAAAACATCCTATGTAACAGTAACATGCACCTTCAGAAGGGTCTCGCGGAGAGTGGTTAGAGGTCCCGCAGAGACTCGTACGACCGCTCCTCCTTGGGACCTTGAGGTGTCAGCCCGGCTCCTAGAAGGCGACAAGCCCCTACGTAGAAGAAGCAGTTGGACAACAGGAGCTCCAGGGAGCAGTGTAGAGGGGTCGGAGTCACCCTCCTCAGAACTGGAAGTCCCCTCGGACAAGGGCCCCTCGGTAGAAACCTCCTTCAACTGCACTAGGGGGAAAGAGTGCATGAAAGCCTCCAATGCTGCATCCAGCCTCTTTTGAAGGCGGTCGAGTTTCATCCTGTATTGGGTGCACAATACCTCCTTACCCTTTGGAGCCTCGGCAGGGTCAATTAAGGAGAGTCGGGGGCCAGGACGCTTGTCTCCGGAATAGCGGCTGACGGAACGGGGGAAGATAGGGGAATAGATCCCCCCCCCCCTCGGAAGGAGAAACAACCTCCTCAAGGATAGAGGGAAGGGGTTGGGGCCACCGGAGCGCAGTTTTTTTCATCTGGGGCTCAAGCCTTCCGAAATCCACCTCTTCTGCCGACCAGTGAATGGTACGGTTGAGGGGGTAGTCGGGGTGAGGACCCCTCGCTGACCCCCTCCGGATGAACAACAGCCGGGGGAAGGTCACCCCCTCAAGGAAGATCCACCTGAGGGTCAACCGATGGACCGAAAGGCCCTTGGCTCACAATAGGCGGAGGCGCGACAGTAGCCTCTGCCCTCCCAAACGAAGCAAGCCCACGGGACGATTCGACGGTCCCCTCCAAGGACTCGGCAGGCACAGGGGGTGCATCAGGAGCAGCCGGGGGAGGAGTCAGCGCCTCCTGGTTAGCCTCTTCCCACTTGATAAGTCAGCTCATCACTTTGGGGAACATGACTTTCTCTGCAATAGCCAGACAAAGAAATATCAATTAGAACTAACAGGCATTGAGGGAAAAGACGAGCGTACCGAGGCTGGGACTGAGCCGAATCACTTTGGGGCTAAGGCTCACCCGGTACATGAGCTCCTCACTCTGCACCGGTCCAGGGCCACTGAACTCCAAGTCGGAGAGTACGTTTCTAGCACGGTGGTACACGGGACTCTGGAGAAACTCCCCTAGAGAGGGAGGAGTCGGTAGAGCCTTTGTCCAACGAAGAGGACTAAAGGGCAGCACAGGCAGTTGGATGAAGAAAAACTTCTCCTTCCACCCTTTGTGTGAGGAAGGGAACGCTCTTAAGAACCTATGGCCCGGACGCGCTGAAAAACTAAAGACCCTTTGTGAGCCGATCGGAACGAAGAAAGAATGAATGAGATGAGGAGTCAGGGGGAGGTCGAAGAGTTTGAAGATAATATACGCCCCCCCCTCCCATCTGAGCAAAGGCATTGGGAGCAATCTGGTGAAAGGGGGATATCGAAATAGAAGACTACATTCATGAATAAAGGTGGAATAGGGAAGCAGAGCCCTGACTCTACTTGCCCCAAGAAGAAGGTAGAAAAACCTATGGGAGGCTCCACTGGTGTCTGGTCTACCTTAGGGATAACCACCGTCATCTCGGTCGGGACGTCGTAGGCCTCAATTGCCGCTTGCAGAGCCTCCGGCCTCACTCTCAAAGAGGCGGACTCGTACCACTCTACCTGGTAACCTTCCATGGTTCCTAAGGGAAAAGACAAGAAGGAGGCAAATCACTTACGTTAAAAAGAGTCCTTAAAGGAGAAGAGGAAAATGAGGTGCACCCAGCCATGGAGCCAGAAGTCGGCTGAATGTCTTCGTCCCCACTTCTTATATGGAGGAAGCCGCCTGCATGAATGCAATAGGGGCAAGACACGTGGAAAGCAAGAAACCACCACATCGAGGCAATACCAGAGAATAGTCATTGATAAGTATCATTTTATTGATCATTTCATATGCTTAAATCCGTGTTTGACCCATATTTTACTTGTGTAATTGTGGATTTACCCTAGGTTTTAGGATTTCTACTCTTTTTGGACTTAATTGCAAATTTTAATATATTTGAGTTGTTTTGTCACTTAATTTTTGATCTACTTTTGTAGGCTTGAAGGGATCATGGGGATCATGGACCTAGGTCAAGTTGGGTCAAATGTTGAGTCAAAAGTGGACTAGATCAAGTGATCAAGCGTCGACTCATTTGGACCGTCCGATGCAAGAACGGTTAGATCTAGACCATCTGAGGACTTCTGATCAATCCGAGCTGGGTTTAAGGCTAATCGAGTGATCAGATCAAGATCTGAAGGTTTCAGCCCAATCGGAGATCATCTAGCCGTTGGATCACGATCAGAAGGATCTAGACCATCCATTCAAAGATCAGCTTGATCTGAGCCATCCGCTACAAATCTGGAAGATCCGAGCTACCACGAGGATGATCCTGACCTCTGATCAAGATCTGGAAAATTTGAGTCAAATCGGACAAGGATCCACCGTTGGATGAAGCGGGATTAATCTCAGTCGTCCACTGTTTAACTACTTAAACTGAAAACAGAGCCCGATCTCAGTGTCGCGACCTCACCAAGCTTCAGTAATTTTCTTCTCGTTTTCTCGCTTGTTCATGGTTTTCCTTCAAATTTTCTTCATCAGAGGCGTGACCAACTCGATCACGATCTTGTAGCAAGATCTGGATCCTTGGGAGAAGGTTTCAATGGCGATTTTAGCTCGAGATTATGCCGGATGCAGAGATGCTTGAGGGTTTCGACAGATCTGTGATTTGAACTCTTGGATCTCAACCGCGTCCATTTCCTTCCAATTGAGCCATCTGTAGGGGTCCTAGGATGTGCTCAGAAGCTTTTCAAATCACCATCGCGATCCATGAAAGTGAGATCAAAGAGTTGGGATTGGATTTATCCAGCTGCGTGCAGTTTTGAGCAGATCTGAATTGGAGCCAATTTTCCAGAGATTTGCGAGTTGAAGGGGTTCTTGGCTTGCCCTTGCGTGACGAACAAGGTGGTCTCGAGACAAGAGAGTGATTGAGAGTTAATTTTCCTAGTTAATTTCTGTTCAGTAGCTGTAATTTCAGTTTCAATTGCCTTTAAATTCTATTTTTCGTTTCTGCTGTAATTTCTGAATTTTGTACCAGTTCTGTTGGATCGTTTCTTGTAGTTGATAGCTTTTCAAACCTGCAATCTAGTTAGCTAAGTTGTTTGTGGAATGAACAATTGCATTTAAATCAGTTTGTTAGCTTCAAATCATTTCTTAATTTGAATTCGTTTCTGCAGTTCTGTTTTAACTGTTGCGTATCAGCCACTTAGTTGCATATTTCTGAATTTTTCCAGCTTTAATTAGGGTTTAATTCTGCAAGAACAGTAGCTAGTGAGTTTGTTCATTGACCAATTCTCTTCAATTACAGTTTATTTCTTGATTCAAAGTTAGCGTGCCAAGTTAGTTGTTGAGTATCAGCCCTTGTGTTCTTTTCTTTGCATATCAGTTCAGCCCTGAATTTTGCTGTTACTTTGATTCGATTTGTGTTAGTTTTAATTCCTGAAATTAGATCTATCTGTTAGTATGCTAATACATTTGATCTAGACTTGTTTTTGTATGAATTTTCAGTTCTGCATTTCATCATGTGGTAGCATATCAAATTCCTTTTGACAACTGCATTGCTGCAAACCCAATTACAGTTCTGAATTGTGGAGTAGTGAGCATCAATTTTCTTAGTTTTGACTGAGTATTGGATGTGAAATTGCAATCTGATTTGTGAGTTTCAACACTTAGATTTCCCTTAAATTTCTACAGTAGAATCTGCATTTCTGCATTCGAAAAGAATAGCTACACTTCCACCTTTGTTTACTGCATCTTCTTTTGAATTCCTTTCTCCTTTCAGCTGACTCTGAATTTCTCAGCCATAGTTCTGAAGCTCTCAGTGGATAAACTCTTAAGCTAGCTTGTGAATTAGATTTCATGTGTTGCTTGTTTTCTTCACTAGACTATTGTTTCCATTTCTGAACTTCTGAATTCTTCAGTTACTTATCACTTACATTTCTGAATTCTGCTGCATTTATTTCTGCATTCCTGCTTTAATTCATGATTAGCATTTCTCCATTAGATTTGTCTTTCAAGTTGAAGTAATTAGTTCCATTTGGGAACTTTCAACTACAGCCTTGGTACTTGTATCATTTTGGCACATTGATTTCTTTTATTCCTCGCGTATCAAATGTTCTCTTATTCATTTGTTCAGAATTCGTTTTGCATTAAAAATTAGAATTATTTTCCAGAACTCAGTTAAGTAGCAATTGTTGATTAAGTTTTCCATTAGTTGAATTCATTAGCTGCCATTACTTTGGTTAGTTCCTTTAGTTACGTTTACCTTCCTTGCATTGAGTTTTTATTTCTCGTTACTAAACTAAACCCATTTCTTATTCCAAACTCAAAAATATAACGACACATAAACTCGAGCACGAATCGAACAACTTGAACTAACCCTTGAAAAAATACGACCTGTGGCCCCTTTACTACGCCTTTCTTCTTTGATTGCAAAAAGGGTTTCCAGCATTTTATAAATTCTAAATTCTGATGGTTCCACAATTCGTGACAACTTTAACCTAGTATTTCGGGTCCATCAGTCATCTTACGTGAGCCAGCTACAACGGCGCATGTCAGTAAGAGGTCGTGAAGAGGGTCGTTGAAGCACATGGCGATGGGGCATTCGCAAAAGGACCTTGTTGCTATCAAAGAGCGTCATGCGCCTTTATAACGGGTGGACAGGTATCATTGCGGTACCTCGAAAGTCATAGAAACCTTTTGGGAAGGACAAACCCAAAAAGGGATTTCCTTGGGACCCGAGGTGAATTCTACAATCCTAGGACCCTGTATAACTACCAAAGAAGCAGCAACGGGTGCAAGGACCCACTAGAACACAGTTTCTTCATCGCCACACTAGTCCGATCAGTCAGCAACACTTCCTTCGATCAGACTTGAATGGAGGGACTTGTGATAGGGTTGAGTAGCTCTTGGCAAGACACGTGGGCTGAAGAAGCTGGGTGGCAAGATGGGGTGAGTCCGAGCGACTCCCTTTCAGAGCTCCAGGGACTCTCTCGGGAAGAGGAGCCTCCATGGCCCCCCTCCCCGCAGTAAACACACCCTAAAAATCAGATCAGAAAATCCCTCCCGGGATCACCCGGGAAGTTGAGGCTCGAGACCACCTTGAGGAAGCGGAGCACCCGCGACCTCCCGGGCCAGAAGACCCCGATATCACCTCGGGGAAGCAGAGCCCAAGCAACATTCGACCCCAAGTAATGGCCCCCCTTTTTCTCGGATCTATGGATAAGCACCCCTAATATCGCGGAGTAATCATAACCCTTAAATATCGCAACGGGTCATACTTAATGACGGCGTGGACGTTTCAAAGACTATCTTGTAACCAACAAAGGGGGGACGTGGCATAGATAATGGAACGCACCAAGGCAGCCGTCGCAGGTATAAAAAGTAGTCCAACCTCTCCGGTAAAGGGGTTATGCACTCTCTGCTACTTATACATCTTTCTGTCTTATACTTTTTCTCTCCATCGAGGCACTGACTTTAGTGTCGGAGTGGGCTCGGCCAGACAATCTCCGGCGTGTTCCCCTAACGCTCGTGTTGATCTCGCAGGGCACGGAGTTCCTCCCATAATGTCAGTGTTGGTTTCCGAGCATGAGATCTACTTGAAAGATCAAAATTTGTAGACTTACATCGATTTGAGATTTCTGGTCTTCTTCCCTTTTCTTCTTCTGCTCGCTGTCGTGAGAACGTCACCGGACCGATCCCAAATCGCCACAAACCAATCCCTCAGATTCGAAGCTCCGATTCCTTCTTCGTGTGTTTTTCATGGATTGCATTTGGACGCTTTTTATAGGGAGAAGAAGAAGTCGTTTTGCTTACCTTCATCAATGGAGGTATTTACTGCTCGGCGAGGTAACGTCAACAATTCAAGACGAAGATTAGTAACGCCTTCGTTTTATCAACGCTTGTAACGCCAACATCTCTCACTCGTCCAATTCTATCCATATAGGTCATCTAGTCACTAAGACTATGTAAGGAAGTCACAAAGACCATATAGGAGCATTCAACTCATACTTCAGGGAAAATGGTTCGTGCGACAGCAAGTACACTGAGCAATTAATGCTAAGAAAGTTGTTACACTTAACTTAGCTGCTCTATAGAACGAATCAGAGACATCAATAACTTGCCTTTACCCCAGATTAAATATTTACATCCATCTGAACATCTCTAATCCCTCATATGACATTTATGTCAAGAGCATGTTCGATATCTCAAATCAATACTTTTATTCACAATCACATTTTTAAGTACTTAACAAAAATTATAACTGGTCGACCAGTGAATAAGTATTACAGGTGTAAACCAATTTTAATCTTCCTTTTCAGCTAGAATCTATTCATTCTAATCAGTCGCTTTCCTAGTTATGCTCCATAGACCGAATCATCCATAGTCAATAGGACACACACTAAAGTAGCAACCACTGATTAAAACTTCAAGTAGACAGCTAAATAGTCACTTAGGGTAAGATTGAGATTAACTAATAATCTCAAGGGTCTCACATAGTATAGAAGCAGGGATCCATTCTCCTACTACCCTTATTGTCGCTATAGCACATGTGGTATGAATCACATGCTACGATGTTTTTCTCTTTACCAGAAAGAGTGCATGTTTTTCTCAAATATTTAACATCGTACAGATTTTGATCTAGACATACCTAACGTCTAATCCGAATTCAACTTATGAACTCCAATCTGGCTTTAAACAGGTTTAGTAAATGGTGGGTTCATTTACTATGATCATTACATAAATGTACAAAATCAAGGCGACCTCAACTTATGAGTATGTCTCTCTTCACAACTACATAAGTTGTCTCATAAGTAATGGTCTTACCTCTATTTATACTCAACAAATAGAGACGATTGTCCATATGAGAGGACCAATCTTAGCCTGCCAACATGCTCATCGAGACTTTTACCAAATGTAACAAATACATTTACACTAAATAGATCATGACATTTCATTTAAATAATAGTCTTTACAATTTGTTACAACTTGCGTAGTCCCAAAGACTTCACATGTTCATAAAACGACTCTTTAGTCAACGGCTTAGTAAAAGGATCTGCAAGTATTGCTCGGGTAGGGATGTATTCAAGAATTATCTTTTTCTTGTGAACAATATCCCTTACAAAATTGTATTTAATTTCTATATGCTTGCCTTTACTATGATATTTAGGATCCTTGGAAAAAGCTATAGCAGCTTGATTGTCACAACACACTGTAACAGGGCTCCCACTGTCCTCAACAATCTTCAGATGCTTTAGGAACCTTCTCAACCAGACAGCTTCTTGTACAGCCACTGCACAAGCCACATACTCAGCCTCCATTGTCGACAGTGCTACACAAGCCTGTTTCTTGCTGTTCCAAGAAATGACACCTCCATTCAGCAAAAAAATATAGCCAGATGTGGATTTTCTGTCGTTAAGGTCCCCTGCCCAATCTGCATCTGCGTAGCCCTTCAAGCTCAATTTTGATCCTTGGAAGCAGAGACAATAATCTGCCGTCCCTTTTAGATATCTGAATATCCTTTTTACCGCTTTCCAGTGTCTCGATCCTGGGTTTGACTGGAAACGACTAACTAAGCCAACAACATAGCTTATATCAGGGCGAGTACACAACATAGTGTACATCAAACTACCACTGACACTAGCATATGGTCTTTTCTTCATCTCGGCTATCTCTTCAGGAGTCTTGGGAGACATACTTTTGCTCAAAACAACACCTTTCGCTGTAGGTGTTTGTTCAACGTTGCAATCAAACATATTGAAGTGCTGTAGTATCTTAGTAATATAAACTTCTTGGGACAAACCCAAAAATCTTTTTGATCGATCACGAATGATCCGTACTCCTAAGATATACTCGGCTTCTCCCATGTCAATTATGTCAAATTGTGATGAAAGCCAAGACTTGACCTCAATCACAACTTTTAAGTCATTTCCAGCTATCAGCATATCATCAACATATAATGATAAAATGACCAACTTTCCTTTATCCTTTCTTAGGTAAACACAATGATCCTCATTGATCATTTCGAAACCATAAGATAAAATGACTTCATTGAATCTTATGTTCCATTGTCTCGACGCTTGCTTTAGCCCATATATAGACTTTTTAAGTCTACATACTTTTTCCTCTTGGCCATCAGCAATATAACCTTCTGGTTGTGCCATATAGATTTCCTCGTCAAGATTACCATTAAGGAAAGTCATTTTTACATCCATCTGATGTAATTCCAAGTCATAATGTGCTACTATAGCTAAAATGACACGTATTGACACAAACTTCACAACAGGGGAAAATGTTTCTTCAAAATCAATACCCTCCATTTGGGTATATCCTTTTGCAACCAAACGAGCTTTGTATTTATTAATCGATCCATCTGCCTTCCTCTTGATTTTGAGAATCCATTTATTCCCAATAGCCCTTCGGCCTGGAGGAAGATCGACTAAATCCCATACCTGATTCTTTCTCATAGACTCCATTTCTTCATCCATTGCAATTCTCCATTTTTCTCTAACTGAGCATTTCAATGCTTCCTCAACCGTTCGAGGTTCTTCATCGTCAACTGGGAGAATCATTAATGCCTCATTTTCAATGTTAAACTTTCTCCGAGGAATAATCTTACGATTACTTCTTCGCAGGTTTGACTGTTGAGAAACTAATTCACTTATAGGCAATTTACTCCCACTAGGTTGACTAGATTCAGGTATCCCCTGTGATTCCTGATCTGTTAACGGAGGAACATTATCCTCCTCCTCTACTGCTCTCGTTGGGAACTCAGTTTCGAGAAAAGTAGCATCTCTTGACTCAATTTCAGAGATGGTTCCATCTTGCTGCTCACCAATAAAGACATA
Organism: Boesenbergia rotunda; assembly: GCA_024364735.1. Taxonomy (NCBI): domain Eukaryota; kingdom Viridiplantae; phylum Streptophyta; class Magnoliopsida; order Zingiberales; family Zingiberaceae; genus Boesenbergia; species Boesenbergia rotunda. The sequence goes on along the minus strand of JAGFNQ010002649.1, from coordinate 95,988 downwards.
AGGTATCAGAGTATCTTACAAAAATACACTTCTTACCTCTGGGTCCTAATTTTCCATATTTGTGAGTCTTGTCATGAATATAAGCAGCTGACCCCCATGGTCTCAAATTACTCAAATCTGGTTTTCTGCCTGTCCAAAGTTCATATGGAGTAGATGGAACAGATTTAGAAGGCACCCGGTTAAGTATGTAGGTTGCAGCCAATAATGCATCTCCCCAATAGGAAATAGGCAAATTAGCTTGAGCCATCATCGACCTAACCATTTCAAGAAGAGTTCGATTTCTTCTTTCAGCAACTCCATTTTGCTGTGGAGTTCCAGGGATAGTTAACTGTCTAATAATCCCTTTCTCATTACATATTGTCTTGAACTGATCAGACAAGTATTCACCTCCACGGTCAGTGCGTAAGGTTTTAACCTTACGTTCCAATTGATTCTCAACTTCGTTCAAATAACGATTAAAGCAATCTAATGCTTCATATTTATGAGAAATCAAATACACATGACCAAAACGCATGAAATCATCAATAAATGTAATGAAATATGAACTACCATTTCTAGCCTTCACGTTCATCGGACCACAAATATCCGAATGAATCAATTGCAATGTTGAATCAGCCCTAATAGCCTTACCAAACGGTTTCCTAGTTGCTTTTCCAGCAAGACAGTGCTCACATATAGACAAGTCAACTTTAGCACGAGTGCCGAGCAGACCCTCTCTTGCTAATCTATTCATTCTTTCTTGTCCTATATGTCCCAATCTAGCATGCCAAACTTTATCATTAACATCAGCATCACTAGTAAGAGCAATGTTTGAAAAACAACCATCATTTCCATAATTAACATCTGGTTCTACATCAAGAACCATGAAACCGTTTGATATAAAACCATATCCAATTAACACAGAGTCAATTTTAAGTTCTACACGACGACTGTAAAAATTCATACAATAACCCAATTCAAGAAGACAATTCACAGAAACCAGATTCCGTCGAATCTCAGGAGCATACAGGACATCATGCAGAAACAATGTACACCCACCACGAAGGTTGAGTTTGCAAGTGTCAATTCCTTTGACTTCAATTCATGCATTGTTTCCCACATATATCCACTTATTGCCAGCTGGTACGCGACGGTACTCCACGTACGTAGCTCGATCACGAGCTACATGGTTCATTGCTCTTGAATCTATAATCCACAAAGGATAAGAGTCAGCTAACAACACCGAACTAGCAACATAAAGCTCATGAAAAGAAGACAAACATAGATTTACCTTTTTCGGCTCAGTACACTCCCGAGCAAAATGACCCTTCTTGCCACAGTTGTAGCAAGTTAGCTTGCCTTTAGGTTTCTTTCCATTCTTCTTTCCTTTCTTCTTGATTGGGTCTTGCACAGTAGTAGCACCAGCTTCTTTTCCCTTTCCCTTTCCTTTCTTAAACCATTTTTTCTTATTCATGGATCCAGAACCTTCAGCTACAAAAGCTTGCTCAGAAATCCTTGCGGATTCTACTCTCTCCGCCTCCAGTTCAATATGACGTGAGACATCAATGAAAGTCCTGATACTCTCACTGTGAGTAAGGTTCTGCTTCATTGTTTCCCAAGAATCAGGAAGGGAACGAATAACTGCTTGAACCTGTTGTTCGTCGGTCAACTCATGACCAGCAGTCATAAGCTCCCGAATCATATTACCCATTTCTCTCAGATGTTGGGTCATCGTTACATTCGGGCGCTTTTTACAACTGTCAAACTTGATTGTCAGTTGACGAAGCTTGCTCACACTAACTCCACTGTATCTCTCTTTCAGGACAACCCAGACAGCATGAGCTGATGGTAGTGGCTCATACTCAAATACCAGGTCATCTACCATTGAACTAATCAATATCCCCTTTGCAGTGGAGTCCTTTTTCTTCCATGCCCTATAGGCATCTAGATCAAGTCTGTACTGTGCAGTTGAACCAACAGCAGGTTCTACCATGAAATGATTTACAACCTCCAGAATTTCTTGTTCCTCAAGAACATATTGTATCTTGAGATGCCATATTTTATAGTTGTCCCCATACAATTTCTCCCCCTTGTTCAGTTCAGCTATGATGTTCTTGGTTGCCATGATCTATCATAAATAAACATATTATTCATTAATTCAGTGTATATCATCTGTACATAATTTTTGATTGACTCAATATAAACTTAACTTGGATTACAAAATCAAGTGATAACTACGTTTTCACTCATCATTCGCATCATCCAATCTAATTAACATTGATCAATTATATTACATACATCCCATTAAATGAACTAATCATTTATCTTGAATATGAATTAATCATATAAATAAACTAATCATTGACAAGTCACATAACATAACTTTATTTAATAGGCTTAATAATTTGGTACAACAAACAAAATTCAATGAACTAGATAAGTTGACATCATTCCCAAAATAAAAAATATTATGGCAGTAGATATCACTCTCTCGTTCATTTCTAATCGGCCAGTCTGATCAGGCTCGGGATCTTCCACAGATTCTATCGGATCTTCCTCAAATATTTCAGGATCTTCCTCAAATATTTCAGGGTTCTTCCTCTGGGTCCTCCTCAAAATCTTCAATTGGATCCCACTCGATTTCCTCAGGATCCCCCTTGAATTCTACAATCAGATCCATCTCTGGATCCTCTTCAAATTCTTCAGGATCCTCTTCCGGATCGTCCTCAGAATCTTCCAGATCCTCTTCCATATCGTCCTCAGAATCTTCCAGATCCTCTTCCATATCGTCCTCAGAATCTTTCATATCCTCTTCTGAAAAATTCTGGCGAAGTAATTCTCTGCACAACTCGGTATATGAGATACGTCCTTCGTAGCATCCCCAAATACCTCTTGCAGCTACTTCAGCACGCCTCGGCAAAGAACTAATCAATGCTCCGATCCGGTAGTTATCTAGGACTGGGAACTCTTCCTGTTCGAGTTTCCAAAATAGACGATCAAGCCTTCTCATATGCCCTAGGATGCCTAGATGTGGGAGGTAGTCAATCTCCTCTATCTGTTCCCTCAAATGATTCCGTCGCACATCTCGACGAGTCATTGTGGTAATAAATCTCGGCATCTGGAATTGAAATACATAATGTCAGTACAAAACCGACAAACCAGTAACAAAACTGGTTCAATTCAATTCACAACACAAATAGATAAAGGTATATAAGTTTCCTTTTTGTTTGTAGCTACAATTAAGCCTATTTAAATTTGAGATTCAACATAACGATCAAATCAGTCTGTTTAGTTCAGATTATTTGATCAAAATGGTTTGGTTAAACCAACTAATGGTTTGTACCAAAACCGATTTGACCAACTTAATCTTTTTCAACCAAACTAGAATCTAATTTAAATAAGTTGAACCAAATTTAAATAAATTACCGAATAGAACTTCTGGTTAAGGTTCTTTGCCTTCAATGGGAGGTCTGTGGTTCGATCCTCCTTGGGCAGCAACGTTTTGCAGAATGGAACAGGTTTCGATTTTTTTTTTTAATTCTTGTTGATTTAAAAAAATCAACTTTTTCTCTTAAAAAAAACAAAACCTAATCTACTTCACCCAACGCCCGCAGCCGCCGCCTCTTCTTCTCCACGCAACCTTCTTCCCCACACAGCCATTTTTTTTCTCGCCATCACAAACGCTATGGCCGCCTCCACCGACACATCCAGCCGAAGGCGACGGCTCCCTTGCGCGCGCGTGATGCGTTCGTCGGCCAAGGGATGAAAGCGCCGAGAGCTCAGTGGTGATTTCAAGCGATCAACAGCGCGAGGTGTTCATCGCAAAGGTAAAAAAAATTTTCATGCTCTAACAATCCCTCTGATACCATTGTTGGTTTCCGAGCATGAGATCTACTTGAAAGATCAAAATTTGTAGACTTACATCGATTTGAGATTTCTGGTTCTTCTTCCCTTTTCTTCTTCTGCTCGCTGTCGTGAGAACGTCACCGGACCGATCCCAAATCGCCACAAACCAAATCCCTCAGATTCGAAGCTCTGATTCCTTCTTCGTGTGTTTTTCATGGATTGCATTTGGACGCTTTTTATAGGGAGAAGAAGAAGACGTTTTGCTTACCTTCATCAATGGATGTATTTACTGCTCGGCGAGGTAACGTCAACAATTCAAGACGAAGGTTAGTAACGCCTTCGTTTTATCAACGCTTGTAACGCCAACAGTCAGTATCCGTGTGGGTTGACCCTGGTTACTGGTCGTCGACGTTGATTCCTTCCGAAACAGATGTGATTAATGTCACATAAAAGATAACCAATGTGATTAATATCACATAAAAGATAACAGATGTGATTAGTATTAGTAAACTTGTTGCTTTATGAAATTTGAAAAGGAAACAATGTTCTGCTCTTTAGCCCAAGCTTGAAATGGAGGCACGAGCATGGAGCATGAATACGTAAACTGGTATATTCTATGTTTAGTGAAAAAATCAATCTAAAAAGCAGTACAACCACTAAAAGGAAACATCCATATTAGTCAATATTTGGTTGACTAGTATCACTTTGATTGAACTAGAAAGTAATCAACAAGTTTTTTGTCTCGATATGACTGCTACTAAATTATCATGTTGCAGACAAATTAACATGCGGTTATCACATTAGAAAGGAAAGAATGTACAATATTCATTAAAATTATGCAGAAAACAGCACTCACCAAGAATGCCAGTATAGTAAGAGAGTGGAATTTCAGCCTGATGAATTTTGAAAATTCCTTGTGGCTTTGTAATGAGGCTATACTCTTCCCAGCCAATTATGCCCCACACATAGTCACCAATTCTAAAATCAGGGTGGCTGGAGTCCACAACTTTTCCAACACCGAAACCAGTTATCGGCTGTATAAGAACAAAAATGACATCAAAATCCAGATATGAAAACTAATAAAAACTAAGGCATATTAGTATTTTTACAATTATCAATTATCACTCACCTGTATTCATGTTATTTGGGAATTATTCTATAATTGATTCTCCAGAGTCATGAATTACAAATGAAAATAACTAAGCTAGTAGAGGGGAGCCTTTCAAAATTAAAGCTTTGCAACGACACTACAACGAAATGGCTAGTTGTGAAGAAGCACTAGCAGGTGTTAAATGCACTCCTTTAAACCGAGCACTTCTTGTGCCACTTACTGCTATTTTATTCCACCACTGACGATCCAAATTTCCAAACTTTTCAAAGCCAAGATAACACTCTATGCAAGCTTAAAGCATACACTATTTGCTAAGAATCCAACAGCTTTGTTCTCGACGAAGATAAGTTTCTCATAAAACTAAAAGACCCATTCTTTACTGCCCAGTCACTATCTTCATTCCCTTGGCAATTGGTTCCCTATGATGTTGGATATTATTATTATCCCTATTAGGTGGGTTTATTTGTAAGTTGCACATATAAATACAATCTGAGCTCTTAAAGTGATCTAACTTATGTTTATTGGGTTTCGGATTATTGGATGCGAGTTCAATGTATAGAACCCTATAGACCAATCTGTTATTATCTATGGGCTGATGACAGATTGGATTTCTATATAAAGGGAGGGCCCCCAAGGGTTTAGGGATTATCTTGATCTAATTTCTTGTTCCCCATTGACAAGAAACTTTACGTCGCCGTCAACCCTAAGCCCCTTGAAAGATTCTCCTTCTTTCCGCTGCATTTTCTTCCACAGGGATCAAGCCGAAGACGCCATGATAAAGACGATGGCTAATCAATCAGGTTCTTTGTCTTTCGGTTTATGCCTTTTATTTATGTTATGTTATGATTCGATGAAACAATAGATCCATGCTTATATATATTATGTTTTCTCTTCGAGTTCTTATTTGGTTTTCTAGAATTCATGCGGTTTGGAGAAAACACAATGTTCTATCGATTGGTATCAGAGCCTTAGCTTTGTTTCATCGTTTTTATGGTAATAAAGTTTAAATTTTTTTTCGTCGATTTATTGTATGTATGCTAGATTAAGTTTTCCTAGTATAATACAATTTTTATTATCGAAAATCATGTAAAAGAAAATTCTAGGATAGACTTGTTTTTTAAGTTTTTTCATATTTTATGTGAAAAAATACGAAAACGGCGGAAGAACTGTCATGTTTAACCTAATTTTTTTTAGATTAAATTGTGATGGTTTAATCGATTGGCTTGGTCAATCAATCGATTATCAAGTCTAAATTATAAACAGAATAAATTTAATTTAATTGATTATATAAATTTATTTTTTCGATTATCGTCTTAAATTTGTGATAAGATGAATTAGGAATTATATTGATTAAATTTTTTTATCGATGAAAATTTCTTTCATGTGAAATATTTTTTTTCACGTCGAAAAAAAAACTGTTTCGTAGAAACAGTAAAGTGAATTTTATATATATAAAAAACTAATGAATCAAATATTTTTTCTTGATGAAAAGATTAAATAATATTATTTAATTATAGAACCATAAAGAAACTCTAATTTTTAAAGGAGGGTTGTGTATATATGATATAGTCGTATATATTAAGCTTTTAGATCGATTGGGATAATCAATTGGATCATACCATTTGATTACCATATAGTGTCAATCGATTAGTGAGCTTAATTTTGAGGTGTCAAGACTAATAAAAAAAATTATCTGTTTGATTAAATATCTAGAATTTTCTTGGGTCTATCTACACAACGTGCTACTAAATTGAACTATTGTGTCGGCCCAAAGGAAGGTACTTTAGGTCGGTTTAGTGTATTTTGTGTTGGTAGACGTATATCTATGCTAAGAGTAATCGGCCCAAAGGAAGGTTGTTTTTATGCCAGATATATGTTTAAGATAGTTTACAATTACTGAACATAATTTATTTTGTTCTGATCATGCACAAAATATGTCGGCCCAAAGGAAGACATATTGCGTGGCAGATTAAAGTTATTGTAAGCTATGGACTAAAATATAACTCATATAAAGTTTCGTATTATGCACACAATGGGTCGGCCCAAAGGAAGACACATTGTGTGATCGATTAAAGGTTGAGTTATATCAGAGAGTACCGCTAACAAATTATATTTTAATCTACACATTAAAATGCAATGTTGTATGTGGTATCTCATAAGGAGCCCATTTATATGCATTTAAAATTTTATTTATTTGCATAATTTTATTATATATATGTTCTTTGCTTTAGTTAAATTGTGAGCTTAAATAATTTTTTTTATTTCAGTGCAATCTGTAACTGCCAACATTAATACCATCCCAACATTAACTGGTTAGAATTTTGCTAAATGGAAAGAATACGTGATCGTAGTCTTAGGCTGCATGGACTTGGACTATGCATTAAGGAATGATCGTCTCGCACCTTTGACCAGTGCTAGCACTATAGAGCAGAGGGCTGAATTTCAGCTGCGGGAGAAATAAAATCGCATGAGTCTAAGCATCATGAAGCTTTCCATACCGGAACAAATAAAGGGCTTAATAACAGAGAGTGAAGATGCTAGGAGGTTCCTTAACCAACTGGCAAACCAATTCACCTCAAATGAAAAGGTCGAGACTACCACACTTCTTACGAAGTTGGTAACCATGCGGTATAGTGGTAAAGAAAACATAAGGGAGTACATTATGGAGATGTCCAATATAGCGACAAGTCTAAAAGCACTAAAACTTGATATGTCTATGAGTATGCTAGTGCATTTCGTCTTGATGTCTCTGCCTGCACAGTTCACTCCTTTTAAGATATCGTATAATACTCAAAAGGAAAAGTAGACATTGAATGAGCTTATTGCTCAATGCGTGCAAGAGGAGGGGAGACTGAAGATTGAGACATCTGAAAGTGCTCACTTAGCATCTGGTTCTCAAAATGCGAGCAAGAAGCGAAAGAGGATCAATAACAAAGGTAAGGGAAAGCAAACTGCAGATTCTGGAGGCAATAACCATAAGGAGCAAAAGAAGCAGGATAAGGAATTCACTTGTTACTTTTCCAAGAAAAAAGGTCATATGAAGAAACACTGCCTCAAGTACGCCAACTGGCGTGTAAAAAAGGGTAAACTTCTCAACCTTGTTAGTTCAGAAGTCAATTTAGCTATTGTATCCATTGACACTTGGTGGATAGATACTGGTGCTACTACTCACATAAGTGTCACTATACAAGGTTGTCTCAGGAGCCGACTTCCACTTGATGGTCAAAGATACATCTATACGGGGAATGGAAAAAAGGCTACAGTAGAAGCTATTGGTATTTTTATGCTTTATTTAGGAACTGATGTTTATTTGGATTTGGAGAATACATTCATTGTACCGTCTTTCAAACGAAACTTAATTTCAATTTCTTGTTTGGACAAATCAGGTTATTCTTGTTCATTTGGAAATGAAATGTTTAGTATTTTCTATAATTCAATTTTGATTGGTAATTGTTCCTTGGTTGATAAGCTTTATAAATTAAACACCTTTACTCCTACGATTGACAACGTAATAATGCATAGTGTAGATATGAAACATAAATTGACCAAGGAGAATTCTTCTATGTTGTGGCATAGGCGTTTAGGACATATATCCAAACAACACCTAGAAAGGTTAATGTCACATGGAATTCTTGATTCCCTTGACATGTCAAACTTTGATGTCTGCATAGAGTGTGTTAAGGGGAAGACAACTAACAAAAGGAACAAAGGGGCTAGCCGTTGTAGTGATGTTTTGGAGCTAATACATATGGATATTTGTGGACCATTCCCTAAGGCATCTTGGAATGGACACACATATTTTATTAGCTTCATAGACGACTATTCTAGATTTGGCTATCTGTACCTTATTCATGAGAAGTCGCAATCATTGGACATGTTCAAAATTTTCAAAGCCGAACTTGAACTTTAACTAGGTAAGAAAATTAAAGTCGTCCGATCCGACCGTGGAGGGGAATATTACGGTCGATATGATGGATCAAGTGAACAACGTCTAGGACCTTTTGCAAATTACCTTGCTGAGTGTGGGATTGCGCCTCATTATACCATGCCTGGTACACCCAGTTAGAATGGTGTAGCTGAGCGTCGCAATCAGACCCTAAAAGACATGGTGAAAAGTATGATAGCTTTCACTTCTCTACCGGAGTCTTTGTGGGGTGAGACATTCAAAACTGCAGTTTACTTTCTCAATAGAGTACCTAGTAAGACAGTAACTAAAACCCCATTCGAGATGTGGATGGGTAGAAAGCCTAGCATTAGGCATTTACACGTCTGGGGTTGTCCAGCTGAGGCTAGGCCTTACCAGCCTAATGAAAAGAAACTGGACTCAAGAACTGTTAGCTGCAATTTTGTTGGTTACTCTGAGAGATCAAAGGGGTATAAATTTTATGATCCATCTAATGGATCCTTCTTCGAAACAGGAAATGCCAAGATTATTGAGGACAGTGGGAGCGATAAAATCAGGAAAGTATCTTTTGAGGAAAGCGTTGGCAATCCTCCTATGGTCACTATTAGTGCAATCAGTAGTGGTATGGTGACCATACCACACATTATGGATATTACACATCCAGTGAACGTAGTGAACCAAGATATTCCCATGATATCTCCAATGCAATTGGAGGAGCCTACCACTGAAATTGAAGTATTGCTTCATATTGATGAGCAAGTACCTCAACCGCCTCAAACACAAGTGCCCTTAAAGCGATCCACAAGGGAACGGAGAAGCACGAATTCTCGTGATTATGTTTATCTCCAAGAGTATGAGTTTGATATAGGGTTGGAAAGTGATCCTACATCTTTCCAAGAAGTCAAACAATGCTCTAACCCTGAAAGATGGATTAACGCCATGCAAGAAGGGTTAAAGTCTATGGCAGACAATGACGTTTGGGAACTTGTCGAATTGCCTGAAGGTTCGAAACTCGTTGGTTTTAAATGGATATTTAAAACCAAGTAAGATTTGAAGGGCAATATCGAAAAGTATAAGGCTCGTCTTGTTGCCAAGGGATTCACTCAAAAGGAAGACATTGATTATAAGGAGACTTTCTCACCTGTGTCAACGAAAGACTCCCTTAGGGTAATCATGGCACTTGTAGCTCATTTTGATTTGGAGCTACATCAAATGGACGTAAAGACTGCATTCCTCAATGTAGACATAGAGGAGTCTATATATATGGTGCAATCGGAGAACTTTGAGTCCTCAGACTCAAAGCACCTAGTATGTAGATTAAAGAAGTACATTTATGGTTTAAAGCAGGCGTCCTGTCAATGGTACCGAAAATTTGATCAAGTGGTTACCTCATTTGGATTTAAAGAGAACCTCGTTGATCAGTGCATATATGTCAAGTTCAGTAGGAGCAAGTTTGTTATACTTGTTTTGTACGTGGATGATATATTGCTTGCGAGCAATAATAAGGGTCTACTGCATGAAACCAAGTCATTTCTATCTGGTAAATTTGAAATGAAAGATCTTGGTGAAGCATCTTTTGTTCTAGGCATTCAGATTTGTCGTAATCGATCAAGAGACATTCTTGGACTTTCACAATAAGCCTATATTGAGAAGGTGTTTATAAGGTATGGCATGCAGAATTGTACACCTGGTGACACACCTGTGTCAAAAGGTGACAAGTTCAATTTGCAGTAGTGTCCACGACTTGAACTTGAAATAAAGGAGATGGAACAATTCCCATATGCATCAACAGTGGGAAGTATCATGTATGCACAAGTTTACACTCGACCAGATATAGCATTTGTAGTTGAGATGTTAGGCAAATATGTTAATAACCCAGGACCGTCGCACTGGAAAGCAATTAAAAGAGTGATGCGGTATTTGCAAAGAACTAAAAGACACATGCTCACGTATCGAAGGTTAGATCATCTGGAGGTGATTGGTTATTCAGACTCCGATTTTGCTGGATGCTTAGATAGTAGGAGGTCTACTTCAGGCTATATCTTCATGCTTGCTGGAGGGGCTATATCTTGGAAGAGCATCAAGCAGACGTTCTACTATGGAGGCAGAATTGGTAGCATACTATGAAGCATCCAATCACGGGATTTGGCTGCGGATCTTCATCACAGCATTGCATATCGTTGATGGCATTGACAGACCACTGAGGATCTACTGTGATAATAAAGCTGTAGAACTTTATGCCAAGAACAACCGTAGTTCGTCGAAGTCCAAGCACATCGACATTAAGTTTCTAGCGGTTAAAGAGAGAGTTCAGAGTCGCCAGATTATGGTAGATCACATCTACACGGATTCCATGTTGGCCGATCCACTCACCAAAGGATTGGTGCCCAAGGTGTTTCATGCGCATGCTGTGGATATGGGAGTTTTTATGGAAGAAGAACTCATCTAGTGGGAGTCTGTATTTATTTTATTGCTCTATGTTAATAAAGACAAACATTCTATTTTGATTATTGTACGTACATCAGGTTCAAAATATTAATGGGGATTCATATGTTTGTTTGACACTCTGAATACGATATCATGATTTACTACTGCTGTTTAGCATTTGATGTTTGTAAATATGATACATCTTCCTTTTGGAATCATAAAGTTTGAATCATGATTTGCTGTTACAGTTTAGCATAAGGTATTTGTAAATATGATCAGACTCTTTTGAGTCGCTTTGGACCAGTTGGAAATTGACATGTACTGATCACATTTCATGTAATTTCTACTCTATACATTCGCATCTTGATCTATGTCGTTAATGACATTGGTATTGTGATTATTGTTGGGGCTTGTTACGATCATATACAGTAGTTATGACCTCTTTAGTCCTATACCAATGAAGTTAATGGACCAGATTGTTTATAGGGGTATCTTGTACTCATAAAGTTTGATATCAACTAAAATTTTGCTTGTATTTATGATACAACTCACATATAGCCCAAGTGGGAGATTGTTGAATATTATTATTATCCATATTAGGTGGATTTATTTGTAAGTTACACATGTAAATATAATCTGAGCCCTTAAAGTGATCTAACTTATGTTTATTGGGTTTCAGATTATTGGATGTGTGTTCAATGTATAGAACCCTTTAGACCAATCTATTATTATCTATGGGCTGATAACAGATTGGATTTCTATATAAAGGGAAGGTCCCAAAGGGTTTAGGGATTATCTTGACCTAATTTCTTGTTCCCCATTGACAAGAAACTTTACAACGCCGTCAACCATAAGCCCCTTGGAAGATTCTCCTTCTTTCGCTGCATTTTCTTCCACAGGGATCAAGCCGAAGACGTCACGACAAAGACGATGGCTAATCAATCAGATTCTTTTCTTTCGGTTTATGCATTTTATTTATGTTATGTCATAATTCGATGAAACAATAAATCCATGCTTATATATATATATATATATATATATATATATATATATATATATATATTATGTTTTCTTTTCGAATTCTTATTTATTTTCTAGAATTCATGCGGTTAGGAGAAAACACAATGTTCTATCATATGAATCAATAGCATCTTCCATGCACATACTCTTTTAAAAATTATAAAAGTTTTCTCCCTCGAGTTTGTCCCTGTCACATGAATCAAGCTATGTCTCTAGTCATAAGAATAAGAATCATGGAACTCTTCCCCTAAAACATTCCATCTCTACAGTTTTCTCCTTTTTCGAAGAATTTTAAATAAATGGAATGATTATCATGCATCTAGCTAGGATGAGTGGCGTGAGTGGAATTGTATACCGCTCCGGGGATGAAGTCATCTACGAAGGATGCTTCCTCGTGCTTGGTCATGCGCGATCGAATGTAAGGGTCGCATGAGAGGTAGATGTTCTTGAGGAGCACAGCGGTGGAGCCCTCCGGCACCTGCAGCCGGATGGTGGCCGTCGTCACCAGCTCCATGTCCGTCTCCTTGGGCGCCCCTTCCGGGATGAAGTGCTTCAGCAACACCTGCTTGTTCACGACCACCACCACATCCTCCGCCGATGCCATCGCGCTGCTCACCTACTGCTGTCTCTCTCTGCTCTCTCCCCCTCACTTTGTTGCGCCCGCGCCCGTCGCCTGTCGGCCAATAAAATAATGTTTCCAATCAAACTCCATATATTTTATATTTTATAAAAGGCACATTAATTTTAAATTAATTCCTCGTGCATTTTAATTTAAAAAACATTTTAATTTAAAAAAATTAAAAAATATAAATATGAAATTATTAATCATTTCTAAATGAAAGTTTTGACGAAACAATTAAAATTTTACTTTTTTTAATCTTAATCTGGTTCAATTCAAGTTCGTTCAAATAAGAATAAATAAATATATTTTTTACTTTTATTGAGGATTTAATGAATTGAAGGGTATTTTTAGAAAAGAAGTGAGGTGTGATTTGAAATTCTTTTAAATCTGAGTGCCGAAAATTGTGTCGCTCGTTTCTTGTAGGAAAACAATCAATTATGATAGTCTTTTCTTCTTATTATTATTAATTCTAAAATACTCGGTTAACTTTATATTTCACCCATCAATTCTGGTTCTCTTAACCCCGTTTTGGTTATCAAAATAAGAAAATTCATCTCGGGAAGAAAAATTTTCGTAATTAAATTTCAAAGTTTAGATCCCTACCTCCGAAGCGATTCTATCCCATTCTAGAAACAACGGCTTTTTATCAAAGGGTGTATTTAAGAATTGGTATTTACCAAAAGACGTATTATAGTTTCATTTTTACCAAAGGACGCACTCATTTTAGTGAACTCCCTCTTATACCTCTCCCACTTTAGTACTGCCGAATTTCTTTCTAAGTTAGAATTCTGAGGCTTTGAACCAGTCATTTTTTTGATTTTTCAATTTAAAATAATATATTTTAGGAGTCGGCAACAAAAGTATAAGGTAGACCTTACCACAGCAGATGATTTCAGGCCCAGCATGGGCCTGAAATCTTTTAATTTCAGACCTAACTTGACTAATTAAAACTTGACTAGTACTAATTGATATGTCAGGCATAGTTATTTTTATATGCATGCTCAAACCAGTATCGTCTGAAATCACCATCGATGAGTCTGAGATCGCAGCAGCTAAGGTAATATCATAAGTCAAGATACAGATTTCTATTTTCTAAAAAATAAAAAATCTAACCTTTAGCAATGAATGGATGACACTTTTGTGATAGTGGATGGCTCTCAATGAATTTTTGGCTCAGCCATTCCATCAGGAAGACAGGATGCTGAAGAACATTATGGATATATGTGTCTCAGCCTGTGAAAACAAGTACCATGGATTCACTGCTTCGCAGATCATGTCGAAGCTCACTGATAGATTGTCCAATCTTTACTGTGGAGATTTGACTGCACTGAAGAAAGCAGAGTAATGGATTATTTTTATCAAAAGGAAAATTGTATGAATCAGGCATGATTTATCAAAAGTAGGATTGAAATCAAAAAAAAAAAATAGGGCTTGAAATCTTTTGATTTCAGGCCCAGCATGGACTTGAAATAAAAAAATTTCAGGCCCACGTTGGGCCTGAAATTTTTGATTTCAGACCCACGTTGGACCTGAAATTTTTGATTTCAGACCCACGTTAAGCCTGAAATTATATTGGGTAATCTTTTATATAATTCTACAAGTTATGGCAAAATCTTCTCATTTTATTAAAATACTCAGGTATGATCAAAACATGCTTACATTTGTTTAAACTTGAAATAAGAAGGTTCCATCTGGATATTACCTAAGTTTGCCAACTGATACGGTTAGAGAACATAACTGAAAATTATTGGTACAAAGTTTGCACATAAGAAATAACATCTCCTAAGTAAATTCTAAATAGAGATATCAAGTATGGAGAAATCCAAATATCCTAGGTCCATCAGTGGGTTTTGGTGAAAACTCACTGATAGATCTAAAAAACTCCTATTGCAACATAATTTATAATCATTAGAAGTTTAGACACCAAAAATATCATCTCCTAGCTCAACTCTAACTATTGATACTGAGTTTTGAGAAATCCAAAAATCCTAGGTCCATCAGTGGGTTTTGGTGAAAACCCACTGATAGATCTAAAAAACTCCTATTGCAACATAATTTATAATCATTAGAAGTTTGGACCCCAAAAATATCATCTCCTAGCTCAACTCTAACTATTGATACTGAGTTTTGAGAAATCCAAATATCCTAGGTCCATCAGTGAGTTTTGGTGAAAACCCACTGATAGATTTAAAAAACTCCTATTGCAACATAATTTATAATCATTAAAAGTTTAGACACCAAAAATATCATCACCTAGCTCAACTCTAACTATTGATACTGAGTTTTGAGAAATTCAAATATCCTATGTCCATCAGTGGGTTTTGGTGAAAACCCACTGATAGATCTAAAAAACTCCTATTGCAACATAATTTATAATCATTAGAAGTTTGGACACCAAAAATATCATCTCCTAGCTCAACTCTAACTATTGATACTGAGTTTTGAGAAATCCAAATATCCTATGTCCATCAGCGGGTTTTGGTGAAAACCCACTGATAGATCTAAAAAACTCTTATTGCAACATAATTTATAATCATTAGAAGTTTGGACATCAAAAATATCATCTCCTAGTTCAACTCTAACTATTGATACTGAGTTTTGAGAAATCCAAATATCGTATGTCCATCAGTGGGTTTTGGTGAAACCCCACTGATAGATTAAAAAACTTCTATTACAACATAATTTATAATCATTAGAAGTTTGGACCTCAAAAATATCATCTCCTAGCTCAACTCTAACTATTGATACTGAGTTTTGAGAAATCCAAATATCCTAGGTTCATAAGTGAGATTTGGTGAAAACCCACTCATAGATCTAAAAAACTCCTATTGCAACATAATTTATAATCATTAGAAGTTTGGACACCAAAAATATCATCTCCTAGCTCAACTCTAACTATTGATACTGAGTTTTGAGAAATCCAAATATTCTAGGTCCATCAGTGGGTTTTGGTGAAAACCCACTGATAGATTTAAAAAACTCCTATTACAACATAATTTATAATTATTAGAAGTTTAGACACCAAAAATATCATCTCCTAGCTCAACTCTAACTATTGATACTGAGTTTTGAGAAATCCAAATATCCTATGTCCATCAGTGGGTTTTGGTGAAAACCCACTGATAGATCTAAAAAACTCCTATTGCAACATAATTTATAATCATTAGAAGTTTGGACACCAAAAATATCATCTCCTAGCTCAACTCTAACTATTGATACTGAGTTTTGAGAAATCCAAATATCCTATGTCCATCAGTGGGTTTTGGTTTTGGTGAAAACCCACTGATAGATCTAAAAAACTCCTATTGCAACATAATTTATAATCATTAGAAGTTTGGACACGAAATATATCATCTCCTAGCTCAACTCTAACTATTGATACTAAGTTTTGAGAAATTCAAATATCCTATGTCTATCAGTGGGTTTTGGTGAAACCCCACTGACAGATCTAAAAAACTCCTATTGTAACATAATTTATAATCATTAGAAGTTTGGACACCAAAAATATCATCTCCTAGCTCAACTCTAACTATTGATACTGAGTTTTGAGAAATCCAAATATCCTAGGTCCATCAGTGAGATTTGGTGAAAACCCATTCATAGATCTAAAAAACTCCTATTGCAACATAATTTATAATCATTAGAAGTTTGGACACCAAAAATATCATCTCCTAGCTCAACTCTAACTATTGATACTGAGTTTTGAGAAATCCAAATATCCTAGGTCTATCAGTGGGTTTTGGTAAAAACCCACTGATAGATTAAAAAACTCCTATTGCAACATAATTTATAATCATTAGAAGTTTGGACACCAAAAATACCATCTCCTAGAACTATTGATATTTTTATTTAATTTAATAAATCATGATTAAATATTATAAAAATATTTTTAAAATAAAAAAATTAAAATATAATTAAAATATAAATTTAATAAATGAATATAAATTTAAATAAATTTAATTAAATATTTTAATAAATGAATATAATTCAAATATAAATAAAATTCACAAATATAAAAATAATTAAAATAGATAATAAAATATATTTATGAGTAAAATTAAAGAGATAAGGATGATTTACTAAAACAAGTTATGATTCTGCATTGTTGCTACATCGCTCTGTGCCAACTGATACGGTATGAGAATATAACTGATATTCATTAGGACTAAGTTTAGACACCACAAATATCATCTCCTAGCTCAACTCTAACTAGTGATATCGAATATTCAGAAATCGAAATATCCTAGGTCCATCAGTGGGTTTCCACCGAAATCCACTGATGAACCCACAAAAGTCCTATTGCAACAAATTCTGAAAATATTAGTTGATGGTCTGCAAGGAACCCAATTTTGCTATGCTATAAATAATTAATTTAAAAATCATGATTAAATATTATAAAAACTATTTTTAAAATGGAAAAAAATTTAAGACCACATCGAGCCTGAAGTCATCTAATTTTAGACCCAACGTGGGCCTGAAATCAAAAATTTCAGGCCCAACGTAGGCATGAAATGAAGCATTTCAGGCTCATGCTGGGCCTGAAATCTTTTGATTTCAGGCCCGACTAAAATTAAACGAGAGTCAAATGAATTGGCTGATTTCTTGCAAAATTGGCTAAGATCTCACTACAATCTTGCTCGGTTTGTCGATTCCACTCAGAAATGATTCTCAACAAATATTTTACTCTCAGTATAAGAAAATGGAAAAGAGAAGAAGCCAAAAATTAGAAAGCCGAAAAGGAATAAAATATTAATCAAAAATTTGAGTAGTGGAGCATATGATGAACAATTTAGGTATATGCATGGTTAGACAGACGTTAAGGAGAAAGGCATGTGCTTGGGTTTGTTGCATGAGGCACAAGTGATGGAGGAGCAAGAAGACAGTGGTCTTGTTATATGCTACTTAGACTCAGATATGTACTATGTGACACTGATGAGGATCTAAGTATGCAAGACTAATTTAGGACCACATCGGGTCTGAATTCATCTAAATATTATAAAAAATATTTTTAAAATAGAAAAAAAATTGAGACCACATTGGGCTTGAAATTATCTAATTTCAGGCCCAACATGGGTCTGAAATAAAAAAATTCAGGCTCATGCTGGGCCTGAAATCTTTTTATTTCAGGCCCATGCTGGGCCTGAAATCAAAAAATTCAGGCCCTATTTTGGTTTTTTGATTTCAGTCTTACTTTTGATAAATCATGCCTGATTCATACAATTTTCCTTTTGATAAAAATAATCCATTACTCTGCTTTCTTCAGTGCAGTCAAATCTCCACAGTAAAGATTGGACAATCTATCATCGAGCTTCGACATGATCTGCTAAGCAGTGAATCCATGGTACTTGTTTTCACATGCTGAGACAGATGAGTAATGATAGGGACAGTGAATTTGAGACAGTGAATGGGACAGTGAATGACGTGTAATTATTATGTACACGTCCGATCGCCGATCGGACACCACCGATGGCCTCTGATTATCGTCCTGAATCAAACTATACCTTCGGAGGACGGTGAACTCGTCAGGATCGCCGGCAACGGTGAACCTATCAAAATCGACGGTCAATGATGCGAGATCGCAATTGCGACGATCCCCGACGGGTTCACCGTGCCCTCCAGGGTATATTTTAGTTCGGGGCGGCGGCCGAAGGCTGCCGGTAGTGTCCGATCGACGATCGGACGTGTACACAATAATTATCACGTCATTCACTGTCCCATTTATTATCTCAAATTCACTGTCTCTATCATTACTCGAGACAGATATCCATAATGTTCTTCAGCATCCTGTCTTCCTGATGGAATGGCTGAGCCAAAAATTCACCGAGAGGCATCCACTGTCATAAAAGTACCATCCATTCATTGCTAAAGGTTAGACTTTTTATTTTTTATTTTTTAGAAAATGGAAATCTATATCTTGACTTATGATATTACCTTAGCTGCTGCGATCTCAGACTCATCGATGGTGATTTCATACGATACTGGTTTGAGCATGCATATAAAAATAATTATGCCTGACATACCCCAATTAGTAGTTAAGTTCTAATTAGTCAAGTTAGACCTGAAATTAAAAAATTTCAAGTCCACACTGGGCCTGAAATCATCTACTGTAATAAAGTCTACCTTATGCTTTTGTAGCCGACTTTCAGAATATATTATTTTAAATTGAAAAGTAAAAAAAAAACGACTGGTTCAGAGTCTCGAAATTCTAACTGAGAAAGAGATTCGACAGTACTAAAGTAGGAGGGGTATAAGAGGAAGTTCACTAAAATGAGTGCGCCTTTTGATAAAAATGAAATCATGATACGCCTTTTAATAAATATCAATTCTTAGATACGCCCTTGAAAAAAGCGCTAGAAACAATGATAGATGCTAGAGTATTACCGTAGAAAAATTCAATTGCAACTGTAGTAGTTGCATGAAAACTGATTGAAATTAGATTGATTAATGAGATTTTTTTAACCTCGGACGATCGGTCCGGTTTTATAGAAATTTTTCATCGGCCGTCAGGTTAAATTGAAAAGCGTTCGTGAAAACACTGATCGAAATTAGATGTTTCTAGAGAGAGAGGAAATAAACGCTGTGATGAATTATTGTGGAATCGACATTCAGTTTCTGACCATAAGATTAGTCACGAAGGAGCGGAAGTCTCCAAAAAAATTCTAAAAAGCAACGGTAGATGCTATTGTAGAAAAAATTGAATTGAATTGAATTGTTGTAGTAGTTGGAAGCTGATTGAAATTCGCTGCTTCTAGAGAGAGAAAAAATAAACGCTGTGAAGAATTGTTGTGGAATCGACCGACACTCGCTCGCTTTGCGACCACAAGATTAGACACGGAGGAACATGAAAAATAAAATTTTGCCACTTTTTTATATTTTATTTTCATGTTCTATGAAAAGTCATGTTCGTGAATCGGACTTCATGCCCGAGAATTGTGAAACGTGCTAGAGAATTGTGTCTAATCTTGCAACCACAAGATTAGACACTCGCTTGATGCCTGACTTGATTCTGAAATTGTCATATTATCCATCCGTAAAATAGAAAAAATCCCAGTTGAAAACTTTCCTGTTCACTCTATCTTTAGGAATTTTCTTTTGTTATTTTATCTTAATTAATTAATCGAGACAAACCATCATACAAAAACATAACTCAACTTTTTTCTCAGTTTCTACATCAAAAAAAAAAATATTTCCTCTTCCTGCATATAAAATTTTATGTGTTTCAACTTTCAACTATCGATTTACCGAATTATACTTAATTTTTTTAGGTACAAAGTCTAAAATAAAGTATAATTCTTCAGTATCATTTAATTAAAATCTAGTATATTTTCTATCAAATTGAGTACGACATAATCAATTCATCCTAAACTAATTGATTGGTATGAACTCCTAATCAATTGGTTAGGCGAAAA
This sequence comes from Boesenbergia rotunda, assembly GCA_024364735.1. Taxonomy (NCBI): domain Eukaryota; kingdom Viridiplantae; phylum Streptophyta; class Magnoliopsida; order Zingiberales; family Zingiberaceae; genus Boesenbergia; species Boesenbergia rotunda. Next base: position 75,670 of record JAGFNQ010002649.1, on the reverse strand, counting down.
AAGAATTATGCCCAATTTGATAGAAAATATATTAAATTTAATTTAAATATGTTGAATTTAGGAAAAAATATACTTATTTTTGGACTTTTTGTACCTATAAAAAATAAAGAATATATTCTCTCGTGACAAATATAACTGATGGCTTATCTATCAATTTTTAATCGATTGAAGTTTCCCAATCGATTACCTCAAACGATTGGAGTAGCTCTAATCAATTGTGGGTAGCTTTGATAAATTCTCGATCAACTAGACTTGAAAAATAAGTCGTACTCTTTTTGATAGAAAATATACTAGATTTTAGTTATATGATATTGAATTTAGGAGGAATTATATTTCATTTTGGACTTTTATACCTAAAATTAATAAGGGCAATTAGGTAGATCATTATGTATTAGGGAGTTGAAGTAAATAAAACTTTGTATGCAGGGAACAGGAATAAGCTTTTTCTGATACATGGACTGAAAATAAAATTTAAGTTGTAATTGGGGATTTAAAGATAATTTACGATTAATTATATAGGATTAATCAACTTAATATTCTTTTTATCAATACGTGGACTTTTGTAATTGGAAGAAACGGTGATTAAGAATATTTTAGTTATATCTAGTTAGTTGTATGGCAGTTAAAGATGATAAAAGGTGATTCGTTCTCCCTTAGTGTCGTTGTTAACTCATTCGAGGGTCAATACGAAGGAGATATTAGTCCGGATGTTGTACCTAACACGTGGGGAGGGTGAATACATTGACTTTATCAGATTTTGACTCTCAGATCTCAAAATAGTAACACTCATATATTAACCATCAGTTCATCCCGTGGGGATTAGTTGTATAGTAGCTGTTCCGGAAGGGATTGACGTCGACGACCAGTCCCAGGGTTCAGCCCACGCGGATACTAACGCTAGAGGAAGGATTCACACCCTGCGAGATTAACACGAGCATTAGGGGAACACGCCGGAGATTGCCCGGCGGAGCCCACTCCGACGCTCAAGTCAGTACCTCGATCCAGGAGATGAAAAGAAAGGGAATAGGAAATGCGTGAAGTAGAGAGTGTTGGTGCAGACAGCACCCAAGTCGAACCTGGGTTTTGATAATGGCAAAGGGTTCAAAAGTTAAGATATTATTTTTATCTAACATGTTACTTGAGTGTACAGATTGAAGTCCTAGCGAAGGACTGCTAGGCACCTAGCGAAGGATCGCTAGACATCGAAACTCTAAGACCTGGCGAAGGGCTGCTAGGCACCTAGCGAAGGGCTGCTAGGAGTCGAAGACCTAGCGAAGGATTGCTAGGCACCAGGCGAAGGACTGCTTGGTAACGAAGACCTAGCGAAGGATTGCTAGGCACCGGCGAAGGACTACTTGGTAACGAATACCTGGCGAAGGACTGCTAGGCACCAGGCGAAGGACTGCTTGGTAACGAAGACCTGGCAAAGGACTGCTAGGCACCTGGCTAAGGACTGCTAGGCAAAAGTCCAACCGGAGGAGCCCGTTGGCAACAGGTAAATTCTCCTGAGAGGAGTAGGTAAGGACGCGTTCCCCGTCGAGGGAACAATAGGCGTCGGTTCGACCTAGGGTTCCATTTTGGAGACCCAAAGTCAGAACCAAGACAGCTACGGCTGTAAAAATCACTAACATTCTTGCTTTATTATGTTTGGTACTAACCCTGGATGCAGGACCGAAGGAATGAGTTTCTTCAGCTCAGAACGCCCCAAAGGAGGAGGGCAGCAGCTGGGTTAGGCGCCCGGGAGGTCCCGGGCGCCCAAGGTCAAGGCCAAATGAGAAGTTGAGCAAGAGTTGTTTCGGAAGCTCACTGGGGCAGGCGCCCTCAAGCTCCCGGGCGCCCCCATGGTCCCGGGCGCCCCAGATGCCTCGGGCGCCCTGGGCCCAAGCCAACGAAGCGATAGAATTTAAGTCAGCCGAGAAGCCAGCAGCCCAAGTCAACCCGGGCGCCCCCTGTGTCCCGAGCGCCCCTGTCAGCTCCGAGCCCGATTCTGGAGGGATAAGCCTTGACCGAGCTTCAGATGAGGGTTCTCGGATCCGAAGGCACATGTCAGGCGCCCCCAGCGTCCCGGGCACCCCCAGGAGTACTATAAAAGGGTTCGACCCCCAAGGCTTTGAAAACAATTCTTCCAACGCTTCTACGCTCTTCGACTCAAGCGCTCTGCTCTGGAAGCCTCCGATCTCGAGATTCAAGCGCCGACGATGACCCTCCGCACCGAAGAATGATCTACACCGGACGTCGGTAACAAAGAGCATAATTGTACTTTTTACTGCACTATCACTGTACAAATTTTTGTAATAACTTGCGCGATTATAGAATTGCCCGCAGTAAATGGTCAAGGACCGTGGGCCTTGGAGTAAGAGACAACCGCGACTCCGAACCAAGTAAATCCTTGTGTTCGTGTTTGTTTTTGTGTTAATTTTCCGTTGTGTAATTTCTCTCAATCTAATCCGAAACGATTTTACGATATTCACCCCCCTCTATCGTATTCTCTCGATCCAACAGAGAGTGCGTCACCCCCTTACCAGAGGGGTTGGAGTACCTTTTATACCTGCGGTGGTTGCCTCACGAGTATCCACGATCTTTGCCACGTCCCCCCAATTATTGGTTACAGGATAACCTTTGTAACGATCCACGCCGTCATTAAGTTTGGACCATTGCGACAATTATGGGTTATGATGATTCCGCGATAATTGGTAATGGTTATCCACAGATCTGAAGAAAGGGGGACTATTCCTTGAGGACGAAGGCTTCTTAGGCTCCGCTTCCCCGAGGTGATCTCGGGGTCTTCTGGCCCGGGGGGTCCTGGGCACTTTGCCTTCGCAAGGTGGTATCAGGGACCCGGCTTCCCGAGGTTATCTCGGGAGTGCGTCTGCTGATTTGATCTCTTGGGAATGTCTACCCGCAGGAGTCTCGGGGGATCCCCTTCCCGAGAGGGTCTAGGGAGCTCCGAAAAGAGAGTCATTAAGACTCGACACATCTTGCCACATACCTTCTTCCCTCCACGTGTCAGCCACGGGTGGTCAACCCCATCACAAGCCCCTCCCTTTAAGTCTGATCGAAGGAAGTGTTGCTGATTGATTAGACTAGTATTTGTAATGAAGAAGTTATGTCACAGTGGGTCCTTGCACCCATCACTATTTCATGTTGTGCCACCACCGTTTATTGCCCAGGGGACTTCCGGCCCGTCGATTGACCCGGAGATGGGCGTCCCTTCGGGGAATGACCCACCCCCAGCTGTTGTCTGTCCGGATGGGGTCACAGAGGAGTCGTCGCCCCTTGCTGCCCCTTCAACATCCCAATTCTCTAGTTGGCAGAAGAGGAAGGTCCCGGAGGGCTTAGGCCCTAGACGAAAAATGTTGCACCCCAGTGGCCCCATCACACTACCGTCTATTCCTGAGAAGGATGTTCATTCTTCCGACGGTGGGGAAGCTATTCCTCTATCTCCACCTTTTCCGACGACTACCACTCTAGAGGCAAGTGGTCAGGATTCCGGCTATTCTTCGGTCGACCCTACCGAGGTCACGAAGGGTAAGCAAGCACTGCCTGCCCAATATCGAATGCAGCTTGACCGCCTTCGCAAAAGGCTAGATGCGGCGTTGGAGGCTTCCATGCAATCTTTCCCCCCAGTGTAGATAAAGGAGGTCCCTGCCGAGGGTCTCTCTTCCGAGGGGACTTCCAGCTCTGAGGAGGGCAACTCCAGCCCTTCTACATTGCCACCCGGAGCTCCCACTATTTGTTGGGACCGGGTGCATGTTGACATGGATGCGGGTTCGTAATTTCAAAATTAATTACGTGCAGCGGAAGGTTTAGTATAAATAATTTCTCTAAATCATTTAACCACACATCTAAGCATGCAATTTTATCTTGTGTAGACATGATCATATATTTAAAATTTTGCAGAAACATAAACTAATTTACGTATTACCTCGCTAACTCGAAGGAAGGGACGAGATCCAACCGTAAGCGTCCCTTAGAAGCTCCGCCTCTATTCGCGGCCACGTCGAGTATCTTCGGGATGACTTCGCAAAGCCACGAGTTTCGTGTTCTCGAGAACTACTAGATTCTCCGAAAACGCGACGAGAAAAACCAAGAGAGAAGTCGGAAGACTAACCACAAAAGGATGGCCGGAATCAAAATTCCGGCGAAGCAAAAGAAGAGGCTTGCGGCAAAAAGGATCCTTGCGGCAAACTCTAATTCCGACAGCACCTTCTTCCAGCCAAGAGATGGCCGGAGCTTCCTTCTCTGGCAGCAGTGGTGGTTGGCAGGGCAAGGGCAGGGGCGGCCGACTGGTGCTCCTTCTTGGGGCTGGTTGGCGCACGGCAAGAAGGGGAGAAGTGAAGGAGAGAAAGAGAGGGAGAGAGTCTATGCCTTCATCTCTATAATTCACACCCAAGCCTTGCCTTGGGTCCTTTATATAGTGGCCTCTAAACTATCAAGCCTCTCAAATATGGAATAACTTATTCCATCATGCTAAGTTTGATTTTATATCATGGTTAAAATTATATTTTAATCATGATAAAAAATCAATCAAGTCTCCTCTCTCCTATGGAATAAATTTCCTTATCATGGTAAATCAATCCATGATTGATTTTATAAAATAAACCAATCCATGGTTCATTTTAATTTCCATGAAAAATAAACCAAACCTTGGTTTATTATATAAAAATTTATATCATCCATAATTTTATAAAACAAACCACACTTGATTTATTTTATAAATTGAACCAAAAACTTGGTTCTCTCCCTTTGTTGTGGTCGGCCAAGCAAAGAGGATGGAGACCCTCTTTGGCTGGCCCATCCAAGCCAAGCCCCAATGAATTAAACTTATTTAATTCATCTATTAAGTCTTCAAAAGACTTAGCCATTTTACGCTTCCGATGCGTCTCTGAAAAATTCAGATTCGACTTATCGTTTGGCTCAACCAAACTTAATCTCTCTTGATTGGAAAATCCAATTTTCAACTCGTTTTAAATCCCTCGGATTACTCGTAGTGTGTGTGACTAAATAGGCTTTCGATTTATGTTAGCCGTCTATAATTAATCAATTATAGAACGATCATGAGTGACACCTAGTAGTACATCATGATCCCCAATTAATCGAAAGATCAACGGTTGACCTCAGAAACAATTCTGAAACCCTTCAGCAGCTATAATGAATCGTGCCCCATTCCCTTCACCATCTTATACCCACTTGGTTCAGAACATGGTCTATGTGTGTCAGTCCCCACTAGGCTGACTACATCACACCTAGCTCAAGTAACGTTTTCTCGTCATACGGATTCTAATTACTCTCATGTATTTAAGAGATTCATACTCTGAACATGTCATGCTCTGGCCAGAGGCTTCGAATAACAATCCGACGATAGGCCTCGGGTATACATCTCCTCGCAAGGAGTGGTGAATCCTTTGTAGGCTGTTCAAACATCTTCGGGCACTTCGGCTTATACCCAATCATCCTGGGTCCACACCTCCTTGGAGATGCTTGCTTAAGATGTCAAAGTATAAGTCTCCATGACCAAGATGACTTGAACACCGCAAGTCAAAGGAACATCGCACTTAAGCTGCAGTAAGAACTTCACTGACATATCTATATGTAGACTACCATATGAAGTTTTACAGCCAGTCACTCCAATGAACTAGTTCCCTTAACTAGCATTCATGTTTATCTCCGGACATCTCAATGTCACCAGCCAGTGAGAATCAGCTGATTAGAGAATAACCCATGCTAGTCTCAACAGAATTAATAGTGTCCGTATTTATCAATTCATCGACTAGGGACAATTTCAATACTTCACAATTGCACATGTAGAGATAATCACTAGTTGTGAATTCATCACAAATTCTCTCATGCTGTGAATTGTATTGCGGACATTCAGTAAATGAGTTTAAGATCTCAATCAAATACACAAACATGTATACTCAATAGTGAATATTCATTTATTAGAATAAATGATTACAATCATAAGGCGATTGCCTTAGGACACTTCTCTCATATCACTAACAGTATTCAGCCACTTCCTCCGCACATGGGCTTGTTGCCTTCAGGGAGCCAGGTTGACACCCCGAGATCTCCAAGAGGGGAAGTCGTGTGAGTCTCTGCGGGGCCCTCCGTGAATCCCTTTTGAAGGTGCATGCTCTATGTACATAGGCTATTTTTTGGTATGGTTTATAATTTCTTGGTGCGATGATAGACGGCTGAAGACTGCCTAACAGCCAGTCGTGGCATGTACGCCTAGCCAGAGATTGAGGCCCTGACTCGTCGGGCACCAAGAGAGGAGGTCGCGGCTGACCACGAGCACAGAGCGAAACTCTGTAAGCAGGGGTCAGCAGAGCTCTACGAGCGAAGGTGGAGCATCAGCTGGACACACTGTTGGCCAGGGAGTCCTCCTGACATAGTTCCAGGCACCGGGAACGCTTGGCATCTGAGAGGGTTGTGGCCATTACCAATGACCTACTCCGGGTGACTCAAGAGTGGGATCAGCTTCAAGTGCAAGAGAAGAAGTTATCGGGGAATATCCGCCATCTAGAGGCCTCGACCGAGAGGTTGAATGAACGTGTCAAAGACCAGGCGCGCTAGCTCGCCCAAAAGGAGTCCGACCTCATGATGGCGGCTGATCGCTTGTCTGACTTCGAGGAAGACCTGGCCCAGGCATGGTCGGAAGTATAGGCCGCCTCGGACAGGCTCAGGGAGGCTCTGGCGGACCAAGACCAAATGTCTGCTGAGATGGAGCAGCTAAAGCATGCCCAGGAGGTGGCCGAGGCTAAACTGTGTAACTTTCGGGCTGCTAAGGCTTCCCGTATCAAAGAGGCCGAGACAAACTTCAAGGCTAAGTCCCTGGAATCGGCTGAATTCGGCGATATCATTGTCGGTCAGGTAATGAAGCGCTTAAATCAATGCTTCCACGGGGCCATCGACCAGCTGAAGAAGGCCCAGCTTTTGCTTGTGGATACTGACTTGAGTTTCATGAGCATCGGCCGAGTTTGGGAGGAGCTCCCGCTCAAGGAGGAGCTATAGAATTATTTGCTACCTGGGAGCTAGGCCCCGATATACTCCTTTTGACTATAATGAAAATACTTCGTTGCCTTACTGTCTTGAGTATGCTTTTGCGTTTGTTTCCTTGTAATGTTTGTCTTTGTCATGAGGACCGAAAGCGTACAAGGATCGGTGTTTTCCTCCGACTCCAGGAGCCAAATCGACGATTAACCTTCTTGAAAAATGGGCCTCCCCTCTCAACCCCTGGGGTAAAGGAGCCAGGGAGCCACCGCTCGTCCCCAGCAGTCTCTTGGGTTGGTTTCAGGGACCTTGAACCCCCTGTGATGCTAGGTGTCTCCTGGGGGCTTCGGGCATGATCTTAGGTGTGGATCTCTCCAAGACAGCCCTGAAAGCCCAACTGTCAGGCTCACCGCTGTTCCTCTGTGGGGCTCATGTTGGCTCCCTACTCTATTGAGTGTTTGCGGACTCCGAACTGTCGTCTCCGGTGTTGGTGCTTGGATGACTATAAAGGGGGGGGTGAATGTAGTCAGACACTAAAAACACTTGCTCTTTGAAGTTTCTGCACTTGTGATTAGCAGCGGAAGAAACAATACAGAAACAAAAACAAATGCAAAAATGAAGAACAAACCAGAGACGCAAACACCAGGATGTACAAGGTTCGGGGATAACTTGCCCCTACTCATTGGCGTGCCCGTAAGGTGAGTGATCCCTTGATCGTCGGTAGATCAAGCCCCGGTGAACCCCGGATAGTAATAGCCTCCTTCTCGATGGAGAAACCTCTCCACAATCGCCTCAGTAGGATAGTAGTTGAGTGCACGAGACAACATGAAGGAAACTCTCAAAGATCTAACAGGAACGCTCAAGCAAGAAACTACATAGAGAGCTCAGAACAACCCAGCCAAACTCCTCATGTTTTCTGTTTTTTTCCGCTCCTCTGCTTCCCAGCTTCTTCTTAAGCTTCCTCTCCTCGTCGCCAAGCTTCGTCAACATCCACTGAGCCACAGCCTGACTCACTGACCTCCACTGAGCACTCAGTCCACTGAAGACCTCTCCAACTGAGCCTCCGGTCAGTCGCCAACCATGCCAGAAGCCGTTGAAACCTGAGAAGAGAAAATAGCCAAACCTGTTAGACAGAAAGTCTCCAGTTGACCCTCCTCCTTCGTTTGAATCATCCCTGTCTCACCTGCAAACTCATCAGACGCTTAGCAAAGCATATCAAAAGGAAATCACAAGAATCAAAAAGATTCAGTGCGAGATCAGAGCGTTCTGACAGCGATTTCATATTAAAGTTCAGGCACTGATCGGATACTAGACCGATCAGTGATGACCCTGATCGGTCACCAGACCGATCAGTGATGACCTGATCGGTCACCAGACCGATCAAGGAAAGCCCTGAACAATCAGGCTCTTGCCTGATCAGTCCAAAGTGAGAATAGAGGGATCGCGGACTAAACCTAATCGGTCACACTGATCGATCACAGATCAGGGATCGGTTACCAGACCGATCTAGCAGTGTGCTTGCCACAACCCGCAGGAACCACACGCCTGATCGGTTACTTGACCGATCAGGTTGTCCCCTGATCGGTCTAGTGACAGATCAGGTCACTCCCTGACCGATCAGAACCATCCTGATCGGTCAGGATGAGGAATGATCAATGTTTGATTGATCAGAGGGACCGATCAGGGTTTCTCACAGAAACCTACTGTCCCTTCTCTGATCGTTCACCAGAACGATCAGAAGCCAAACAGAAACCTTTCTGTTCTCTCCCTGATCGTTCACCAGAACGATCAGACTTCGCTGGATCGGTCACCAGACCGATCCACAACAGAGAGTTCCTGCCAACTCCCTGATCGGTCTCCAGACCAATCCAGCTCCAACCAATTCAACCCTAAGTCAAGAGAACAGGCTCCCTAGCCTTCTCTGACTCATGCTCAGTCCCCCGGACCAAGACACCGTGCCCAGCTTCACTCACTGGGACTTCATTCAACCTAGCTTCACTCACTAGGACCTGGCTTCACTCACCAGGGTTTCGGTCACCTAGCTTCACTCGCTAGGACCTAGCTTCACTCACCGGGATTTCAATCACCTGGCTTCACTCATCAGGACCCGGCTTCACTCACCGAGATTTCAGTCACCTAGCTTCACTCACCAGGACCCGGCTTCACTCACAGGGATTTCAGTCACCTGGCTTCACTCACCAGGACCCAGCTTCACTCACCGGGACCCGGCTTCACTCACCGGGATTTTGATCACCTGGCTTCACTCACCAGGACCCGGCTTCACTCACCGGGATTTCGGTCACCTGGCTTCACTCACCAGGACCCGGCTTCACTCATCGGGATTTCAGTCACTCCATGCCCAGTCCCCGACCAAGACTTAATCCGAATTCACTCAACCAAACTTAAATCGGTGTCAACACCAAAACAACAATCGGGTCAGACCGCATCAACAATCTCCCTCTTTTTGTTGTTTGACAACCCGATTTAAGTTTAGGTATTAATGATCAATTGAAGTCAAATCAATTTCAATTATCGTAAGGGAATCAAAGTCCTCCCCCTACAATAACAAATCGTAAACTTAATCAACCATTCTCTCCCCCTTTGTCAAACACCGAAAAGGGTATGGTTATTAAGTTTTAACATACCTCCCCCTTAAACAAGGGTCTCTCCCCAAACCCAAAATAATCAAAGGTAAGTGTGAATTGAACATGAAAGCATATACAGAATTATATCATGGTCAAACACGTATATGCTTCATATGACCAGTAAGGAACGCAGCTGTATCCGACACATAGTTCTGATTGGTCTCTTTGACCGATCGGATTCATTGATGATTGATACAGAAAAATTTCTGATTTATCTATGGATGATCAGTTTTCAGAAAAAAATTCTGTAACTCTGATTCGTTCAAGATCAGACTGCATTAACAATTGAAATTTTCAAGAACATGTTTGTTCAATCCAAAACTCATCCAACCACACGGGTGTAGACAATAGGTGTTTCAGAAAAATTTCTGAAACACGACATGAGTTTCTTGACTAAAAGTTATTCCTCATCAAGGAACAAGAGTCATGATTTAACCAACTCTTTCTTATGAATTTTAAAAAAATTCAAACTCGGGTTTGTATCAAATTAGTAGTAGGTTTGTTCCAAGTATGATGAGTATGTTCCAATTGTAATCGGTTTGTATCAGATTTGTTTGTATCAGTATGATCAGTAATCTGATCCAATTTGATGAAAGAGGATCGGACTGAGGAGTAGTCTGATATCATTTGGAATGATCTGGGAGTTCCCTGATCAGTATTGATCTGATCGATCACCAGACCGATCAGAATGACACCTAATCGGTCACGGTGACCGATCAGTGTGAGTCCTGATCGGTCGGTGGACCGATCAGGTTTGATACAGAAGATGTGTTTACAAGCTGATCAGATTTCAGAAATTTCAGAACCGAGTTTGTTCAACTCTCAACCACTCCTAAACACTTATACAATTAGATTTAATCCCTTTGATCCTAACAAGGGTATCCTTTAACTAAAATCCATCCCTCACTAAGAGCCAAGAATCCTTGTGGATTAAAAATATTTCAACACAGGTTTGTATTAATATGTTTCTAGTGTGATCAGAGTATGTCAGGTTTGTATCAGAATTCTAAAGCAGGTTTGCATACAATCATTTGAACAGAAAATTAATAAACATGGATAGCACACATAATGGATGTATATTGCTATTTGGTAAAGATGAATTAGTTACTTTCTTCTTTGTTTTGGAAACAAATCTGATCACGGTAGAACTTTAATACAAAAGTAGATTATACTTATGCATGATTAATTATGTTCTAAGTATATTTATAACATGTTTGCTTCAACCAATTTTGATAACTCATAGATCTAGGTTTGTCTTAACCCAAAACAGATTTGTATCAAATTGAAGCATAGTATAATGTCAACAGGAAACTACTGATACTCCTTTGATCACAATGAATTCATCATCATAATGTTATACTTCACTAATAAGAAAAGTTCACAGCCATGTAACTGTTTAATTTAGAGAGTTTCAGAAAATCCAAATTATAGATCACAAAACCATGAAGTTGTCTAAATTCTCTAAATGTAGGCAATTCCAAAGAAGAACCTAACTTAGACCTCTTGTTGTGGTGAATAACAATTCATCTTAGTTCATGTGTTTGGAGCACCCAATATCAACCACCCATGTTGATAGATGCTCCCCCTCAACTAATGCCTATACAATTCGAAATATAAATGTTTTGGGTACCCAAATTTTGGGACCTAAAGCATCTACAATGAAAGACTTTGGCACTCATGTCTTAGTCATTTTCTTTCTAACTTTTTGAACTCTAGAATCATTTGACCTAAAGTGAGTTCTTGACATCAATGATATGAAACTTGGTTCTTTAAGTTGGTAACCTAAACCAACCTTATTGTAAACCGCTTTTTTGTGAATTTAGTATCATGTCTAAGATTTTAGAGCTAGTTGAAAACTTCTCAAGAATATTCTTGAGATTTTCAATTTCGCTCCTTAGGGTCTTGTTTTCATCCTTAAGAGACTCACTATATAGATCGTTAATTACCTCATCCTTAGAGGTTTTCATTTCCTCTACTTCTAATTTCAATAACTTTGCTTTGTTCTTAGATTTCTTTAACAAACTAGTTAAGCATGCAATTGTCCTATAGCACTTATCTAACTCGGGAGAGATCCTCTTCATCATCCGAAGATGATGAAGCCGCGGTTGAGGAGCTCCTCGATTCATCACTACTTCCTTCATTTGAGTCCTCTATTGCCATGAAAGTAAAGTGATGGGTGTTCTTCTCCTCCTCCTTTTCTTTCTTCTTCTCCTTCTTCTTTCTTCTGTGGCCTGCCACAAAAGCCAGCCCTTTCTCTTTTGGGCTTTGGTTAGCGATCTCGTGTAATTCCATTTCACAAAATAGATCTTTTAATTTGACAATTGGCAAGTCCTTGGATACCTTGTAGGCATCCACCATGGATGACCACAAGGCATTCCTCGGAAAGGCTTTTAGAACATACCTCACAAGGTTGCGATTCTCGACCTTTTCATCAATGGAGTGTAGACCATTCAAGACCTCTTTGAATCGTCCACGGAGTTCACTTACCTTTTCATTTTCTTCCATGGAAAGGTTTTGGAGTTGACTGAGAAGAAGGTCTCTCTTGGTTCTCCGGATATCTTGAGTGCCTTCATGGAGCCCAATGAGCTTGCTCCATAGGTCTTTAGCACTTGTGAAAGGGCTCGCCTTGATCAACTACTCCTTGGTCATCCCACATTGCAGGGTGACCACAGCTTTGGCATCGGCTTCCCCCTTTCTGATTTGCTTAGCCAACCACCTTGAAAAGTCAAGCTCCTTTCCCTCAGCGTCTTTTGGAGGGATGAACCCCTCCTTTACAACAAACCACATACTGATGTTGGTCTTGAGATAAAACTTCATCCTTGATCTCCAATATGGAAAATCAGTTCCATCCAAGAACGGAGGTCTGTTTGTGCTGAAACCTTCTCCTCCCATTGTCATCTTGTTGACTCTCGGGTGTTAGTCCGTTTGAACAGAGCCCCAAGCTCTGATACCACTTGTTGGTGCTTGGATGACTATAGAGAGAGGGGGGGCGAGGTGAATATAGCCAGACACTAAAAACACTTGCTCTTTGATATTTCTGCACTTGTGATTAGCAGCGGAAGAAAACAATACAGAAACAAAAACAAATGTAGAAATGAAGAACAAACCAGAGACGCAAACACTAGGATGTACAAGGTTAGGGATAACTTGTCCTTACTCCTTAGCATGCCCGTAAGGTGGGCGATCCCTTGATCGTCGGCAGATCAAGCCCCGGTGAACCCCGGATAGTAATAGCCTCCTTCTCGGTAGAGAAACCTCTCCACAATCGCCTCAGTAGGATAATAGTTGAGTGCACGAGACAACAAGAAGGAAACTCTCAAAAATCTAACAGGATCGCTCAAGTAAGAAACTACACAGAGAGCTCAGAACAACCCAGCCAAACTCCTCATGTTTTCTATTTTTTTCGCTCCTCTGCTTCCCAGCTTCTTCTTAAGCTTCCTCTCCTCGTCGCCAAGCTTCGTCACCATCCACTGAGCCACAACCTAACCCACTGACCTCCACTGAGCACTCAGTCCATTGAAGACCTCTCCAACTAAGCCTCCGGTCAGTCGCCAACCACGCCAGAAGCCGTTGAAACCTGAGAAGAGAAAACAGCCAAACCTGTTGAACATAAAGTCTCCAGTTGACCCTCCTCCTTCGTTTGAATCATCCCTGTCTCACCTGCAAACTCATCAGATGCTTAGGAAAGCATATCAAAAGGAAATCACAGGTATCAGAAAGATTCAGTGCAAGATCAGAGCGTTCTGACAGCGATTTCAAATTAAAGTTCAGGCACTGATCGGTCAATAGACCGATCAGTGATGACCCTGATCGGTCACCAGATCGATCAGGGAAAGCCCTGAACAATCAGACTCCTGCCTGATCGGTCCAAAGTGAGAATAGAGGGATCACAGACTGAACCTGATCGGTCACACTGATCGATCACAGATCAGGGATCGGTCACCAGACCGATCCAGCAGTGTGCTTGCCACAACCCGCAGGAACCACACGCCTGATCGGTCACCTGACCGATCAGGTTGTGCCCTGATCGGTCTGGTGACCGATTAGGTCACTCCCTGACCGATCAGGAACCATCCTGATCGGTCAGGATGAGGAATGATCGATATTTGATCGATTAGAGGGACCGATCAGGGCTTCTCACAGAAACCTACTGTCCCTACTTTGATCGTTCACCAGAATGATCAGAAGCCAAACAGAGACCTTTCTGTTCTCTCCCTGATCGTTCACCAGAACGATCAGACTTCGCTGGATCGGTCACCAGACCGATCCACAACAGAGAGTTCGTGCCAACTCCCTGATCGGTCTCCAGACCGATCCAGCTCTAACCAATTCAACCCTAAGTCAAGAGAACGGGCCCCCTAGCCTTCTCTGACTCATGCTCAGTCCCCCGGACCAAGACTCCATGCCCAGCTTCACTCACTGGGGCTTCATTCAACCTAGCTTCACTCACTAGGACCTGTCATCACTCACCAGGGTTTTGGTCACCTAGCTTCACTCGCTAGGACCCGACTTCACTCACCGGGATTTCAATCACCTAGCTTCACTCACCAAGACCCGACTTCACTCACCGGGATTTCAGTCACCTGACTTCACTCACCAGGACCTGGCTTCACTCACCGGGATTTCAGTCACCCGGCTTCACTCACCAGGACCCGGCTTCACTCACCGGGATTTCGATCACCTGGCTTCACTCACCAGAACCCTGCTTCACTCATCGGGATTTCGGTCACCTGGCTTCACTCACCAGGACCTGGCTTCACTCACCGGGATTTCAGTCACTCCGTGACCAGTCCCCGATCAGGACTTAATCCGAATTCACTCAACCAAACTTAAATCGGTGTCAACACCAAAATAACAATCGGGTCAGACTGCATCAACATCCAGGCCCCAGGCGATCCATTGAATTGACCCGTAAAGGTTTGCGAATTCCCAGGCGCCGCAAGGGCATGCAATCGATGGTGACAGTAAAGATGCGATGCTTCAGGATGAAAGGATCGTCTAGGCATGCTAGGGTGGGGGTGAATAGCACTTTTTCACGTTTTGGGTCTCTACAGAATTATTAGCGCAGCGGAAATAATATGCAAAGAAAATCAAGACAATGCTAATACTTATCGTTTACTTGGTATCCACCCAGATGGGTGACTAGTCCAAGGATCCACGCCGCGAGCACCACTTTTCACTATCGAAAACTCTCCTTGAGGTGGAGAAACATTTACAATCGATCTTCCTCTTTTCAGAATACAGTAGAATACAAGAGAGGAAGTGGAAAATGCTCTTCAGACGAGCAGCACTTCGACACTGTACGGAACCGTACCGTGCACGTGTAAAAAGATGCTCCTTTTATAGGTGAACAGGACAGACTCGCAGTCTGTCCAGCCCCGCACCAGTCGACTGCCCCAAGGGCAGTCGACTGGCCTAGCATTAATTGCTAGCCAACGGCTAGTTTTTGGGGTATACCAATCGACTGCCCAAATGTCAGTCGACTGGTCCGAGGCCGCAAACTTTCTGTGGGTTTTGGCAGTCGACTGCCCCCCAGGGTCAGTCGACTGCCCTGCTTCACAGTGTTGATTACAGTCTGACCTGATTGTTGTTTTGGTGTTGACGCCGATTTAAGTTTAGGTCAATGAGATGGTTTAAGATTAAGTCCTGGTCGGGGACGTGACTGAAACCCTAGCGAGTGAAGCAGGGTCCCGGTGAGTGAAGCCGGGTGACTTAAATCCTGGTGAGTGAAGCCAGGTGATTAGAATTCCGGTGAGTGAAGCCGGGTGATTAAAATCCCGGTGAGTGAAGCCGGGTGACTGAAACCTCGGCGAGTGAAGCGGGGTTTGATTTAAATCCTGGTGAGTGAAGCCAGGTGATTAGAATTCCGGTGAGTGAAGCCGGGTGATTAAAATCCCGGTGAGTGAAGCCGGGTGACTGAAACCTCGGCGAGTGAA
The DNA here is from genome assembly GCA_024364735.1 of Boesenbergia rotunda. NCBI lineage: Eukaryota > Viridiplantae > Streptophyta > Magnoliopsida > Zingiberales > Zingiberaceae > Boesenbergia > Boesenbergia rotunda. The sequence continues at coordinate 60,096 of JAGFNQ010002649.1, read as the reverse complement.
GCGGGGTTTGATTTGAATTGAGGCTGGATCGGTCGGGAGATCGGTTGGCACGGAGTATCTTTGGAGGATCGATCAGGTGATCGATCCAGGGAAATCCAGGGAGCCTGATCGTTCTGGTGAACGATCAGGGAGAGAACAGAAGGTTTTCCAACCTTTCTGTTGGAAGGTTTGATCGTTCTGATGAACGATCAGTGAGTAGGAGGGAGAAGACCCTGATCGGTCATACGGACCGATCAGGGCCCTCCTGGACCGATCAGGGACTATCCTGATCGGTCCAGCTGTTCCATGATCGGTCAGTGTGACCGATCAAAGGTGTTCCCTGATCGGTCACTGACCGATCAGGTGCGTTGAGACTCTAAGGGCCTGAAACCCCTGATCGGTCTTCGGACCGATCAGGAACTCTCTCTGATCTATCAGGGTGATCGATCAGAAAGTCACTGGATCGATCAGATAGATATCTGATCGATCAGGACTCATATTGATCGGTCGGGTGGATCGATCAGTATCTGAAAACTGTAATTCAAATTGAAGTTTCTTCTACTGTCTTCTCATTCACGTCAAGTTCTTATTGCTATAACGTGTTCCTGAGTGTTGTGCAGGTAATGCAGGATAACGCAAGAAGTACTTCCGTGAATCAAACTCTCTACTCTGAGTGTAACGGGTTTCTGATTTTCTGCCAAGGGCAGTTGGAAACTTCAGTCAGAAATGGGCAGACTGAGGTCGTGGGTGAGCAGCTTGCTGCACGCGGCTGGTCCTAGGGTCGTGGGTGAACAGCATGCTGCACGCGGCTGGTCCTAGGGTCGTGGGTGAACAGCATGCTGCACGCGGCTGGTCCTAGGGTCGTGGGTGAGCAGGGAATGTGCTACACACGTCCGATGTCCTGAGTTGAGTTGAGATATATCAGGTGTGAAGAGAACAGAAAAGCTAACACTTGCGAAATTCAATTCTGATCAGTGAAATTCTTGAGCTCGAAAAGAAGTGTTGCGACTCCATCAGCAAGCAGACAACGCAAGAAGGAAAGCTGAGTGAAGGCTATCTTGTGGTTGTGTTGTAAGTGGTGGGGTGTAAAACTGTCTTCTCGCGCTCTGTAAGCTCCTTCGTCTCTGTGCTTTATTAACATACTGTTAAGACAACTGTGTGGAGAGGTTTCTCCACCGAGAAGGAGACTGTGATATCCGGATTTCCGGGGCTTGATCTGCCGACGATCAAGGGATCGCCCACCTTACGGGCACGCCAAGGAGTAGGGGCAAGTTATCCCCGAACCTTGTAAATCCACTGTCTTAGCTTCTGTTTGTGTTTATTTATGTTATTTTCCGCTGCTTGCTAACCTGAGTGCAGACAAGAAGTAATCAAAGAGTAAAAATCTCTTGTCGTGGCTATTCACACCCCCCTCTCTAGCCCAACAAGTGGTATCAGAGCTGGGAGCTCTGTTCACGGCTTAACATCCGAGAGCTAAACCTGATGGCTTTGAGAGAGGGTTTCAGCACCAACAGACCTCCCTACTTCGATGGCTCAGATTTCCAGTACTGGAGATCGCGCATGGAGTACTATCTGAAGACGGATATAGGCATGTGGTTTTCAGTAAAGGAGGGGTTCATCTCTCCCAAAGATGCTGATGGAAAGGAGCTGGATTCTTCGAGATGGTCAGCTGAGCAAACCCGGAAGGGAGAAGCTGATGCAAAAGCAGTAGTAACCCTGCAATGCGGTATGACCAAGGACCAACTGATAAAAGTTGGCCCCTTCACGAGCGCGAAGGATCTGTGGAAAAAACTCATCGAGCTCCATGAAGGCACCCGGGACTCAAGGATAGCCAAGAGGGATCTTTTCCTCAACCAACTCCAAAACCTTTCCATGAAGGAAAGTGAATCAGTAAGTGAACTTCATGGTAGATTCAAGGAGATCCTTAATGGTTTACATTCCATTGATGAAAGGGTCGAGAACCGCGACCTAGTGAGGTATGTTCTTAAAGCCTTTCCAAGGAATGCCTTATGGTCATCCATGGTGGATGCCTACAAGGTATCCAAGGACTTGTCAATAGTTAAAATAGATGATTTATTTTGTGAAATGGAACTGCATGAGATGGCTAACAAAGGCCCCAAGGAGAAGGGGATTGCTCTTGTGGCAGGGGACAAGACCAAGAAGAAGAAAGAAAAGAAAAAGGAGAAGGAGATTTCTTCCTCTTCATCCGAATCCGAGGAAGAAGGCAGCGAGTCTTCCTCATCCGAGGTGGCCAACTTCGTGAGAAGAATGATGAGGAAGAGCCGACGCTACAAAGGGAAAGGTAATACAAGTGAAGTTAAAGTTGATAAAACTAACGTTACATGTTATGAATGTAGCAAGAAAGGGCACTACAAGAGTGAATGCCCAAAACTCAAAAAGAAGGAGGAGAAAGCAAAGAAGAAGAAGAAAGCCTTGAAGGCCACGTGGGATGAGTCCTCTTCCAGTTCATCTGATGAAGAAAAGGAGGAGAAGAGTACTCGCCATGTAGCTCTCATGGCCTTTGAAGATGTGGAGAGCAGTGATGAGCCCTCGTCAACCACGGCTTCATCATCTTCGGATGATGAAGAGGTAATTTCTCCTGAATTAGACAAATGCTATAGGACCATTGCATGTTTGACTGATCTGTTAAAGAAATCAAAAGACAAAGTTAAATCTTTGAAAGAAGAGATAGAACAACTACAATCCTCTAAGGATGAGGATATTGATGATTTGCATGTTGAGTTATTAGAGGATGAGAACAAAGCCTTAAGGGGTGAGGTTGAGAAACTCAAGGGTCTCCTTGAGAAGTTCTCAATTGGCTCCAAGACTTTGGACATGATCCTCAATGCTCAAAGAGCGGTTTACAACAAGGCCGGTATAGGTTACCGACCCAAAGAACCGACTTTTGTTTCATTAATGTCTAGGACCCATGGTAGATCACCTAAGGTTCCTAAGATCCAAAAGAAAGTAATCAAGGCATGGGTGCCAAAATCATGCATTGAAGGTGCACTAGGTCCCAAGATTTGGGTACCTAAATCATCCATTTTTCATGTTGTGTAGGCACTGATTGAGGGGGAGCATCTATCAACTTGGTTTGTTGATAGTGGGTGCTCCAAACATATGACCGGGGATAGATCTTTGTTCACTACTCTACAAGGTAAAAGTAGAGGTAATGTATCATTTGGTAATAATGGTAGCCTTAAGGTTATAGGGATAGGAGACATTCAAGTATCCAAATGTCTTAAAATAAGAAATGTCCTTCTAGTCAAGGGGATGACTTTCAATCTCCTAAGTGTCAGTCAATTGTGTGATGCGGGTTACACAATTGAATTTCAACCAAGTCAATGTCTAGTTAGACAAAAT
>JAGFNQ010002649.1:27681-53926 GCA_024364735.1 Boesenbergia rotunda | reverse complement strand
TCAAGAAAGTCTAGACAAATTATGGGAATATTAATTGCATTTAAATTTATAATTGGAAATTAAATTATTTACAAAATTCTTTATTTTGGATTGAGCCTCGGGGAGCCGTCCAATTTAAAGTTAGTTGTTATAATTAAATTTCCTAAATTGAATTTAAACTGTCAAATTTTAATTTGGATTGAGCCTCGGGGAGCCGTCCAAATTAAGTTATTGATATTAATTTTCCATAAATAAAATATGTGATCAAATCTTGGAAATTTTTGAGGTGATTCTCAAACGATAATTTCCTTATTTGATTTATGAGGTGATGCTCTTACATATTATTGTCTCCAAAATTAATTAGGAAAATTGTTTCCTATAGAGTATATTTCCTTAAATAAGATTTTCATGAAAATAATATGTGGTTGAATTAAGGGAATCTGTCTCTTAATTTAATAAGATTTGATTTAGAGAAATCAAAGTCTTAAACATATTATTTCCGAAATTGATTATGATAATTCAGGAAATTGTTTCCCAAAACAATTCCTTGAATAAAGTATGAAATTAGAATTAGGAAATCCGGTTCCTAATTCAATTAATGAGACTTGATAAATTAAGTCACATACATACTTTATTAAGGAAATCGTTAGAACATGACATAATTATATGTCATGAATGTGCATAAAAGAAAAGGATGAGACCCAAAACCCCTTACAAAATATTAAGGCCAACACCTTCCATTAATATGGTTAGAACCGGAGTTTTGTTTCTCGTTTGGGTTGATGGACACATCCATGCCCGGCTTGAACCTCAACATGTTCAAACCATGGAATTAGTTTATGATTAATATAGTTGGAGTCAGAGGTCAATCCTTAGTTTTGGTTGTTGGACACATCCAAGCCTGACTAAACGGTTGAATGAGCTCCAACCATATTAAAACTATTTCTTGATTAATGGGTCAGCCTTAAGCTTGGAGCATCGATTTGTTGTGCCACAGCCAAGGTCGATGTAAAGAGAGGTGCAGTTGGGTGCTATGTATATTGTTGCATACTTGTTAATGAGTTAACAACCCAATGATTTATGCAAACATTCAATTAGTTGATAGCATAATGTGATAGTTACATATGTATAATATGTAATCGGTATAATTACCTACCTTCATAGCTAAGAATAACTTGATGGACTCTAGCCATGGTTGTTCTTATCTATGGTTGGATATCAACCTATTTGGAGATGTTCCTACGATCTCCCGAATTGATAAAAAGGGTTATTCAATTCGAAAAATAAATAGGATTTAATTAATGTATATTGATGCATTCTTTATCATTCTTATCACATAACCTCAATTTGTATTTCTAGGATAATCACCTGATCATGTCTTCTTTGAATTTGCGTTCCATTTTGGACACCAATAAGCTGACTGGGCCAAACTTCATGGATTGGCTTCGAAACCTGAGGATAGTCCTCAAGGAAGAAAAGCTTGCTTATGTCCTTGAAGAATAACTTCCCAACCATCCTTCTAAAGATGCAACTCCAGACCAGTTAGTGGCCTATCAGAAACATGTGGCCGATTCTGAACTTGCGAGTTGCATCATGCTGGCCGCTATGGTACCTGAGCTACAAAAGCAGCATGAGCATATGGATGCTCATACTATCGCCTTCCATCGTCATGAGCTGTTTGACGAGCAGGCGAGATCCAAAAGGTTTGAGGTCTCCAGACTCCTCTTCACCTCTAAGATGCAGGAAGGCACTTCTGTTTCACAGTTTGTGTTGAAAATGTTGGGGTACATTGAGCGACTAGGCACACTCGGATTTGCAATGGATCACGAACTAAGTATTGACTTAATTCTACATTGTTTGCCCAAGAGTTACTCACAGTTTGTGATGAACTATCGGATGAACAAACTAGAGACTACCATTCCTGAGTTGCTTAACCTGCTGAAGACTGTAGAGCCTTCTGTAAAGCAGGATCAGAAGATGGTACTATTAGTTGGTTCCTTAAAGAAAGGCTCTAAGAGGAAGCCCAAAGAACAGAATAAGGGAAGGAAAAAATAGGCCAAAAAGACTGAAAAAGCACCAAAAGGCACTTGCCATCACTGTGGCAAGGTGGGCCACTGGCGAAGAAACTGCAAGGTTTATCGTGAGTCCTTGAAGAAGAAGGCATCTGATGCCCCATCCTCTTTAGGTATCTTCATTATTGAATGCCACTCTATTTCCTCGGACACCTGGGTACTTGATACTAGGTGTAGCTCACATATATGTAATGACATACAGCGGCTAAGGAATAGAAGAAGACTCGTCAAGGGAGAAGCAAATTTGCGAGTTGGAAATGGAGCAAAGATTGCTGCTGTTGCCATCGGAACATATTTGCTAAAGCTCCCTACTGGACTTGTCTTAGAATTGGATAATTGTTATTTTGTTCCTTCGTTAATAAAGAACATTGTATCTATTTCATGCTTGAATGAAAAGGGTTATCATTTAACTTTTAGTAACAATTGCTGTTACATTACTTTAAATGGTGTTCTTTATGCGACCGGAACTTTATGCAATGGTATCTACACGTTAGATTTATCCGGTGACGTTTTTAATATTGAAGTTAGCAACAAACGTGCTCGAATAGATAATCAAATAGACTCCTATATGTGGCATTGTCGTCTTGGCCATGTAAGCAAGAAACACATGACCAAATTACACCGATGTGGAATTCTGGAATCATTTGAACCCGGTTCATTTGATACATGCAAATCATGCTTAAAAGGCAAGATGACCAAATTACCCTTTTCTGAAAAGATAAACCAGTGGGAGAATTGCTTGGTCTAATACATACTGATGTATGTGGACCAATGTCAACTCTTGCATAAGGAGGCTATAGCTACTTCATTACCTTTATCGATGATCACTCACGATTCGGGTATGTGTTCTTAATGAAACACAAATCTGAAGCTTTTGAGAAATTCAAAGAGTTCAGAAGTGAAGTAGAGAAACAGCTTGGCAAAAGTATTAAGATACTTCGATCCGATCGGGGTGGTGAATACTTAAGTCAAGAGTTTCAAGATTATCTTAGGGACAATAGGATATTGTCTCAATGGAATCCGCCATATACACCACAGCATAATGGTGTATATGAGAGGCGTAACCGAACCTTGATGGCCATGGTTAGATCTATGATGAATCATGCAACTCTTCAAAAATCCTTTTGGGGCTATGCGCTTAAGACAGCTGTTTACTTACTAAACAGAGTCCCGACCAAGGTAGTCTCTACTACTCTATATGAGACGTGGAATAATAAGAAACCTCATTTATCTCATCTAAAGATATGGGGTTGTCCTGCTTATGTAAAGCGGACTGTATCAGACAAATTGGATGCTAAGTCTGATAAATGTCTATTTATTGGATACCCTAAGGAAACGAAAGGTTACCAATTCTATCATCCCTTGGAACAAAAGGTGTTTGTTTCAAGGCATGCTGTGTTTCTAGAAAAAGAATTTCTTTTACATGAAAACAGTGGGAGTAGCATTGAACTTGAAGAAGTTCAAGAAACTCCAATAGACATTACAGAGACACCTAGTCTAGACCCACAACCAATAACTCATAATGATGAGCTATCAGTTGAACCTAAAACAACACCACTTCTTCGTAGGTCTGATAGGACACGCAATATTCCAGAGAGATACGAATTTCTCATAAGTGAATCGAACGATGTGTTACTCATTAACGATAACGAACCTATCAGTTATGAAGATGTTCTGAAAAATTCAGAAAGGGATAAATGGCTTGAAGCCATGAAGTCAGAAATGGATTCCATGTACAAAAATCAAGTATGGGACTTGGTTAACCCACCTGAAGGGATTAAGCCCATAGGGTGCAAGTGGGTTTTCAAGAAGAAAACTGACATGGAAGGTAATGTTGTTACCTTTAAGGCTAGATTAGTGGCAAAAGGATATCGTCAGAAACAAGGAATTGATTATGACGAAACCTACTCGCCAGTAGCTATGCTTAAATCCATTCGGATGCTCCTGGCCATAGCAGCTCATTATGATTATGAGATATGACAAATGGATGTGAAAACAACTTTCCTTAATGGAAACCTGCTTGAGGATGTATACATGATACAATCTGAAGGTTTCACATCGGTTAATAAAACTAAAGTATGCAAGCTTCGACGATCCATATATGGACTACAACAAGCATCCAAGAGCTGGAACATCCGTTTTGATGAGACAATCAAAAAGTTTAATTTCTCATAAAATCCTGACGAACCTTGTGTGTACAAGAAGGTTAGTGGGAGTGCAATCGTATTCCTAGTGTTATATGTCGATGACATATTACTTATAGGAAACGATATATCAGTCTTACAGTCAGTTAAAATTTGGTTGTCCAAAACTTTCTCCATGAAATACCTGGGAGAAGCAACCTATATCCTTGGGATTAGAATCTATAGAGATAGATCAAAACGATTGCTTGGTCTTTCGCAGTCTACATATATAGACCGAGTGCTAGAAAGGTTTAGCATGTCGGAATCCAAGAAAGGTTACCTTCCCATCAGGCATGGGATCAACCTTTCGAAGTCTATGTGTTCGCACACAGAAGACGAGAGGATTTGCATGAATAAGATTCCTTATGCATCCGCGATAGGATCTATCATGTATGCTATGTTATGTACTAGGTCCGATGTATCGTATGCTCTGAGCGTCACAAGCAGATACCAGTCTGATCCAGGAATAGATCATTGGGCGGCTATCAAGACAATCCTCAAGTACTTAAGAAGAACTAAGGATGTGTTCCTAATATACGGAGAAGGTGATATGGTAATACGTGGGTATACAGATGCCAGTTTCCAGACAGATAAGGATGACTCCAAATCTCAGTCCGGATATGTATTTATTTTGAATGGAGGCGCAATAAGTTGGAAGAGTTCCAAGCAAGACACCGTAGCAGATTCTACCACGGAAGCGGAATATATTGCAGCTTCGGAAGCAGCAAAGGAAGCAGTCTGGATCAAGAAGTTTGTCTCAGAACTTGGTGTGGTTCCAACCATTGATGAAGCAATACCTGTTTACTGCGACAACAATGGAGCTATTGCACAAGCGAAGGAACCAAGGTCTCATCAGCGATCCAAATATGTGCTTCGTCGCTATCATCTGATCAGAGAGATTATAAGTAAGAATGATATACAAATTGAGAAAATTCTCACTGAAAGGAATTTAGCGGATCCTATAATTAAGGCCTTGCCTCAAAGCAAGTTTGAGGGTCATGTTAGAGCCTATGGTATTGGGTACCGTAGCGATTGGCATTAGGCCAAGTGGGAGTTTGTTAGTGATATGAGAAAAGTGTCCTAAGACAATCGCCTTATGATTGTAATCATTTATTTTAATAAATGAATATTCACTATTTGAGTATACATGCTTATGTATTTGATTGAGATCATAAACTCATTTACTGAATGCCCGCAATACAATTCACAGCATGAGAGAATTTGTGATGAATTCACAACTAGTGATTATCTCTACATGTGCAATTGTGAAGTATTGAAATTGTCCCTAGTCGATGAATTGATAAATACGGACACTATCAATTCTGTTGAGACTAGCATAGGTTATTCTCTAATCAGCTGATTCTCACTGGCTGGTGACATTGATATGTCCGGAGATAAACATGAATGCTAGTTAAGGGAACTAGTTCATTGGAGTGACTGGCTGTAAAACTTCATATGGTAGTCTACATATAGATATGTCAGTGAAGTTCTTACTGCAGCTTAAGTGCGATGTTCCTTTGACTTGCAGTGTTCAAGTCATCATGGTCATGGAGACTTATACTTTGACATCTTAAGCAAGCATCTCTAAGGAGGTGTGGACCCAGGATGATTGGGTATAAGCCGAAGTGCCCGAAGATGTTTGAACAGCCTACAAAGGATTCACCACTCCTTGCGAGGAGATGTATACCCGAGGCCTATCGTCGGATTGTTACTTGAAGCCTCTGGCTAGAGCTTGACATGTTCAGAGTATGAATCTCTTAAATACATGAGAGTAATTAGAATCTGTAGGACGAGAAAACGTTACTTGGGCTAGGTGTGACGTAGTTAGCCTAGTGGGGACTGACACACATAGACCATGCCCTGAACCAAGTGGGTATAAGATGGTGAAGGGAATGGGGCACGATTCATTATAGCTGCTGAAGAGTTTCAGAATTGTTTCTGAGGTCAAGCGTTGATCTTTCAATTAATTGGGGATCATGATGTACTACTAGGTGCCATTCATGATTCTTCTATAATTGATTAATTATAGACGCCCAACATAAATCGAAAGCCTATTTAATCACACGCACTACGAGTAATCCGAGGGATTTAAAACGAGTTGAAAATTAGATTTTCTAATCAAGAGAGATTAGGTTTGGTGGAGCCAAACGATAAGTCGAATCTGAATTTTTCAGAGACGCATCGGAAGCGTAAAATGGCTAAATCTTTTGAAGACTTAATAGATGAATTAAATAAGTTTAATTCATTGGGGGCGTGGCTTGGATGGGCCGGCCAAAGAGGGTCTCCATCCTCTTTGCTTGGCCGGCCACAACAAAGGGAGAGAACCAAGTTTTGGTTCAATTTATAAAATAAACCAAGTGTGGTTTGTTTTATAAAATTATGGATGATATAAATTTTTATATAATAAACCAAGGTTTGATTTATTTTTCATGGAAATTAAAATGAACCATGGATTGGTTTATTTTATTTTATAAAATCAATCATGGATTGATTTACCATGATAAGAAAATTTATTCCATAAGAAAAAGGAGACTTGGTTGATTTTTATCATGAATTAAAAAATGATAAATCTTGACATGATGGAATAAGTCATAGAAAATTTATTCCATAAAAAAAAAGAGACTTGGCGATTGAGAGGCCACTATATAAGGACCCAAGGCAAGACTTGGAAATCAATCGAAGTATTCTTGCCTGGGCTCTCTCCCTCTCCTCCCTTCTTCCTCTTGGCTGGCCACAAGGTTCTTCTCCCTTCTTCTTGTCGTGAGCACAAGGAGAAGCACCGAGGCGACGAAGTTCTTCCGTTGGGGCGATCTTCCTCTCCGGCCATCATCACCTTGGGATTGGGCGCAAGTCATCTTCCTCTTTCTCGCCGGAATTGTGATTCCGGCTAACCTTGGTAGTGAGTTTTTCCGATGTGATTACTTCTCTCTTGATTTTTCTTGTCGCGTTCTCGGAGAATCTAGTAGTTCTTGAGAACACGAAACTCGTGGCTTTGTAAAGTCATCCCGAAGATACTCGGCGTGGACGCGAATAGAGGCGGAGCTTCCGAGGGACGCTTACGGTTGGATCTCGTCCCTTCCTTCGAGTTACGCAAGGTAATACGTAAATTAGTTTACGTTTCTGCAAAATTTTAAATATATGATCATGTCTACACAAGATAAAATTGCATGCTTAGATGTGTGGTTAAATAATTTGAGAAATTATTTATACTAAATCTTCCATTGCACGTAATTAATTTTAAAATTACGAACCCGCATCTATGTCAACATGCACCCGGTCCCAACAGGGTGTGAATAGCCAAACACAAAAATATTTGCCTCTTTTAAGTTTCTGCACTTAAGGGTTAGCAGCGGAAGAATACAAGTATAAATGCAGAAACAGAAATACATAAACTAAACACAAACCCAAGACGCTAACACGAGGATGTACAAGGTTCGGGGATAACTTGCCCCTATTCCTTGGTGTGCCCGTGAGGTGGGCGATCCCTTGATCGTCGGCAGATCAAGCCCCGGAACTCCAGATAGAATAGAGCCACTACAAGAAAATTATGATTTCACAACACTTGAAAGACAACATTTTTTTAAAAAAGCGTTGTCTTTTTTTTTAACAACGCTTTTAGTGAAAATCGTTGTCTATGTTTTTTTATTTCTTATTAAAGACAACGCTTTCAAATACGCGTTGTCTATTGGCCTTTTTTTAGATCAAAGACAACGCTTTTCAAAAAGCGTTGTGTTTGAGTATTTTTTTAGTATCTATAGTAATTAAACTTTAGCAAGTTTTATCTATGTAAAATACAGTGTAAAAAAATAAAATAAAATAAAATAAAATAAAAATAAAAATTAATAAATAAATAAAAACATATATATATACATACAAATATATATATACACATATATAAAAGACCCAAGATCCCAAGATCATACTTTGAACAACTAAAAAAGAAGCATACTTTGTCAATAAGTATCCCAAGATCATTACATATGTTATATTATTATAGTAAACGTGCTCTAGATGAACACTACAAGAAAAAAGACCTATTATGACATTTATTTTATGACACTTAATTGTAAATGTCATTATAAACTAATTATAATGACACTTATTAAAACAGATTAATTTTATAAAAAAAGTTTCTCATTAAACCTTTTATCATGACACATTTTATAAATGACCTTATAAACTTAAACATTTTCTTATTAAAACATATTATTTATTTTGTTTTAAATTTTATAAAACCCACCCCTATTTATTTTGTTTTAAATTTATTTAAACCACCTCCCTGCTTCCTTTTCCCATGCCCTAGCCTCTCGACCTTCGCCCGTCGACTTCTCCTTTTCTTCTCTTCTTCCTCCTCCGCCGCAACTCACGAGCGGCTTCCCTTTCGTTCCCCTCTTCGAGCACGAGGAGAAAGCCACGGGAGAGCCATCTCCGAGATGAGCTTGCACGCGTAACGATCACCACGACGATACCACACGAATTTGCAGGCCACACCCTCCTTGTGATTTCCCCGGCGAGTCACGTCAGCATCATCGTCTTTTAATCGCTGACGCCGCAACCCTTGTCTTGCGGATCGCTTCTTCATCGCCGCCCCTCCACTTCAAGTGCGATCAGTCGCTAGCACCCCCAACTCATCTTCTTCGGCTCCGAGTGGGGTTGTATCTTTGGCGACTGAATTGGTGGATTGGAGCAAAACTGATCACAGGATCTGGGCAAGGAGGGCTTCAAGCGGGCGATTGAGGTAAGACTTTGATTTTTGGTTCTGTGGTCGAATTCGGGATTGGAATGCTTATTGTAGATAGTTTTTGATTGGAGTTTGAGTTGTAGATTAGAGTTTTGGGTCGGTGTTCCTGCTGTGTGTGTTGTCTGTGAAACCTTGCCGCATGGTACAATTGGGGAATTAGTGTTTGATCAGGAGTAGGACTTGTGGTTGATCCTGGATGGATTTGTGTGGGAAATTGATATTGGCTTGTTTCATTTCAGGTTTTGTTCGCTTCCATCATAACAATGCTTTTACACAAGTTTTGCACAGGTTTTGCACAAGTTTTACACAGGTTTTGCACAGGTTTATGCTTGCCTTCAGTTGCCATTTGAATTGGCTTATGCTTATTTCTATGAGGTCACAGAATCTGACATCATGAGGTGAGATCCCTTGCGATATTTTCCCTACTTACTCTTTTTTTTCTCTGGTATTTTGGTTATTTCCTCATACTTTTGTCATATTATTTGATCATCGACCACTTTAACTCCCATAATTGCTTTCAATATCCCTATTCATACCTGTCTTTTAATACAAAATAGTGGCATGGTTGTGAAGGCCTTTTGTTGATTAATGTGTTTTCCCATTACGTCATGCTAAGATAATTATTAACATAAAGTCGGATTAATTCCAACTCTTTGGGGTTGTTGGTTGCATGGATTGTTCATCCATTGAACTCTACGCTGACTATATCATTATCAATATGTATATTTCTTAAATCACTATTAATTACATTAACTTATTTATACTTGAACATGCCTACTCCATCTTGTTTTATCATTAATTGGAGCTGTACCTAATTACTATTGGATAGTTGCATGGTTTATGCTAAATAAAACTGAATAGAGAATATGTTGTAATTGTATGAAATTTCAAGGCAAAATTTAGTTTCATTTGTCTGAATTTGCAGTGCAGATGAGATGCAATGCCTGGCTAGCTTTCTGCTATCAGTTTTTAATATATGGTTCCTTATCATGTACTCTGCATGACAGGTATGCGCTAACTGCAGCTTATCTCTTGACAATTCAATTCTATACAAGAGTCGGCGGCAAGGTTTCTGTTATTCTCATCAAATATGAGAAAAATCAAGGAGAGAAATCAAGCGCGACCAGTTTAGTTTACAAGGTGATCCTGATTTTTGTCTTTGCGGTATAGATGTTGAGGATTTTTTTCTTCTTTTCCCTTAGTTTCATCTATTTCTTTGCGGTTGCAGCTTTTTGGTCTCTATTTTGTGCAGTCATATATTGGGCTGTTTTATCACGCACTCTTGCATAGAAATCTTTTGACTCTTCGACAGATTCTGATTCAGCGTCTCATCGTCTCTCAGTCTTGTTGCCTGTTTTGTTATTGCAAGACATACATTTACAATCTATGTTCTTATTGACATATTAAATTTTAGATTCTGGAAAACATGATTGAGAATTCCATTCCCTTCCTTAAGTACACCTACAAAAAATAGAGGGATGATTTCATAAATCATTTTTCTGTTTTATTAGTTACAAGTTTATGCTTGCTATAGGGCTGATTTTTTTTTCCTTGCTCAGATGATGTTCATCCAATATTGAAGAAGCCATCAGCAAAGTTCACCACGGATCGAAAAGTAAGTACCTTTGACGACTATTTCACCACGGATCCAACATTTAACTTGCTTATGGATTTTATTGATGTCGTTTATCTCATTCACACAGAATCTCTAACACGAATTTTTATTTTGATGCAGTGTTAAATCATAGTTAAAGAGCTTGAGAAGTTGAGGCCAAAGAAAAGTGTCATAGCTACCGGTGAAGGATGTTTTGATGATGATCTTGTTAAACTTAATATGGACATAAAGTTAATTTGAGGATTGTGCGACCATATATATTTTTTGTTTGGATAATATGAAGTTGTATCTTTTGTTAAATAGTTATATTTTAAAAAGGATTGTGGATGCTTTTATTTTTTGTTTGTGGATATTCATATTTACTATTTGTGGATATTTTTTGTATGTTTTGGTAAAATATTTATGTTTTAAAAAACAAATACTTTTTATCTACTTAAAAAATGTGTTATTTGTTAAAAAAGACAATGCTTTTTAAGCATTGTAAAAACTTTGACCTTGTAGTAAATGACAACGCTTTTTAAGCGTTGTAAAAGTTTTGTCCTGGAAAAAAATGACAACGCTTTATAAACGTTGCAAAAGTGTGGTCTTTGTAAAAATCAACAACGTTGTTTAAGTGTTGCAAAAATGTTGTCTTTATAAAAAACAACAACGCTTTTTAAACATTACAAAAGCGTTGTCTTTGCACAAATTGACAACGCTTTTTAAGTGTTGTCTTTGAACAGACTTTTAACAACAGTACTTTCAACAACGCTTTTTAAGTCACATAGACAACGCGTAAAAAGCGTTGTTGTTTAGCTTTTTTCTTGTAGTGAGCCTCCTTCTCGGTGGAGAAACCTCTCCACAATCGTCTCAAGATGATATGAGATTGAGTACAGGAGATCACGAGAGGAACGCTCACACAAATCTAATAGGAACGCTTAAGCGAGAAGCAACACAGAGAGCACAACGCCACAACGAAACCCACAGCAACAACCTTTGCTTGTTTTTCCTGTCTGTTCTCTCCCGCTCCTCTGCTTCCCAGTTTCTTCTTAAGCTTCCTCTCATCGTCGCCAGGCTTCGTCAGCACCCACTGAGCCACAGCCTGACCCACTGACCTCCACTGAGCACTCAGTCCACTAAAGACCTCTCCAGCTGAGTCTCCGGTCAGTCGCCAGCCGCGCCAGAAGCCGTTAAAACCTGAGAAGAGAAAACAGCCAAACCTGTCGGACAGAAAGTCTCCAGTTGACCCTCCTCCTTCGTTTGAATCATCCTTGTCTCACCTGCAACCTCATCAGATGATTAGCAAAGCATATCGAAAGAAATCAGCGGGTATCAGAAAGATTCAGAACCGATTCAGAGCGTCTGACAACGATTCAAATTAAAGTTATCAGACACTGATCGGTCACCAGACCGATCAGTGAAGACCCTGATCGATCAGGTCACATTCTAATCGATCCAGTGTCTCCCTGATCGGTTACACTGACCGATCAGGGATGTGGATCAGTCACAGTGACCGATCCACCACATTGCTGGAGAAAACTTCAGCTTTCTGTGAATCCCTGGCCTGATCGGTCACCTGACCGATCAGGTTGTGTCCTGATCGGTCACAGTGACCGATCAGGCCACCTCTGGACCGATCAGGACCCAGCTTGATCTGTCCAGAGAACCTTGATCGGTCACACTGACCCATCAAGGCTTCTCTCCAGAAAGTCATTGTCTCTTCTCTGATCGTTCACCAAAACGATCAGAGACCGAACAGAATCATTCTATTCCCTTTCTGATCGTTCACCAGAACGATCAGACGCTCTGGATCGGTCACCATACCGATCCACAACCAGGAGTTAGTGCCAACTCCCTGATCGGTCCCCAGACCGATCCAACTCCGACCATTTCAACCCTAAGTCCAGAGAACAGGCTCCCTAGCCTTCTCTGACTCATGCTCAGCCCCTCGGACCAAGACTCCGTGCCCAGCTTCACTCACCGGGACTTCATTCAACCTAGCTTCACTCACTAGGACCTGGCTTCACTCATCAGGGTTTCGATCACCTAGCTTCATTCGCTAGGACCCGGTTTCACTCACCTGGATTTCCGTCACCTAGTTTCACTCGCTAGGACCCGGCTTCACTCACCGAGGTTTCAATCACTCGGCTTCACTCACCGGGACCTGACTTCACTCACCGGGATTTCAGTCACTCGACTTCACTCACCGGGACCCGGCTTCACTCACCGGGATTTCATGCCCAGTCCCTGACCAGGACTTAAGCTGAATTCACTCAACCACCTAAACTAAAATCGATGTCAGCACCAAAATAACAATTAGGTCAGACTGCATTAACAATTATTTCAATATATTCATAATTATATATGTAGAGATACTCGCTAGTTATGATCTAATCATAAATTCTCACATACTATGAATCACATTACGGGCATTTAGTAAATGAGTTTAAAATCCAATCATACATATATAGAATGTGCACTTAAATTGTGAATCTTTTTTTATCCAATAAATAGTACATACTATAAGACGAGATTGCCTTAGAACATCTCTCAAATATAATATAGGCTGTATTGACTCATGATTATTTCCCTATCATCGAGTATAACAAGTATAAAAATTAGAAGATTGAAGTCACCATGTGAGATATTATAGAAGATTAATGATAATGAGTACTAGTTGTGCCTTCCTAGTCACTTGAAGACTTTTGATGTATTCAATATGAAACACTTGACTCCTTATTTAGTGGATGCTAATGATACTATTATAAACTCGAAGACAAGTTTTTTTTTTCAACTGGGGTGACTAATACTGGATCGATCTAAGAAGACCTCTCAAATTTCAAAGAGACATAACTTTTAACTCAGATTTTTTCCCACTTATAGCTCTCTAAGAGATCTATATTTGTTATCGGGTGGAACCCTAACCACCAAATTATAGATCCGAATAATAATGATTAGGGTCTTTTTGGATACTCCAAACATCAATTTTACCATTTTTGTAATTTCTATTTTTTTGGTATTTAGAGTATTTTTGACAGTTTTATTTGTTATTGATCCCGGGCCAGCTTACGTGTAGCCTGGCCCGACAGCCTGGCGCCTAGTTAGGAGGAAAATGGTTAATGGGCTGGAAAGGCCCGTCGGATAGGCATCACTCAGATCAAGGCCCCTGATCGGACGCCTCGTGGCCCACACTCCTCAGGATCGGTCTGACCCAAGCTTAGACACTCATGCTCCAATAACCCTCTAGGTTTGGCTCCCCACCTACGCGTGGCAGACCACGCTCTGGGGGTAAGCCCGAACCGGAGGAGGCGTTACTCGACACATTGTCATGCAGTGCCCCAGTCAGCACCCTCATAGGCCCTCTGCCGGCGTCATCATGCAGTGCCCTAGTCGACACCCTCATAGGCCCTCAACCGACCTCGTCATGCAGTGCCCCAGTCGGCACCATCATAGGCCCTCAGCCGGCCTCGTCATGCAGTGCCTCAGTTGGCACCCTCATAGGCCCTCAGCCGGCCTCGTTATGCAGTGCCCCAGTTGGCACCCTCATAGGCCCTCAGCCGACCTCGTCATGCAGTGCCTCAGTCGGCACCCTCATAGGCCCTTAGCCGACTTCGTCATGCAGTGCCCCAGTCGGCACCCTCATAGGACCTCAGTCAGCCCTAGCAGGCAGAACAACCACTCCCTGACATCAGATCGCCCGAAGCAGTACGGGGTCGGCACAGAACTGGGGTCACTCTGGTCCTAGCAACGGATATCTCGTTGATGGCTTGATCTTCCTGCCATACCCTCTCCCCCCGTACTACGACCACATACACTGGTGTCAGGCCGACCAGCGCCAAAAGGCGCCAGCCATTAAGTTGACAGTGCCCCTTTCTTTAACCCAGTATGCACTACTTTATCCTGCCACCTCTGGGCATGCATCACCTTGCCCTCCCTATATGGTAACAGGTGGCAGGTGGGGCAGGAGCTGTCAGCTTCCTCGGCTATATAAGACTCCTCACTCCGCATCTGTTAGGTATGCGTAATAGTGCATTTCCTATTGTTCTATTGCTTTCTGTTCGCTTGCCACCGTCGAGTACTGACTTGACCGTCGGAGTGCCTGGCCGGGGACTATTCCCGGTGGGTTCTAACGGTCTTTGTCTTGCAGGCTAGGAGCGAGTCAGCTCAGCAGACAACCTCAGCGACCTTGTGCTCCCCAGGACCATCTAGCCGCAGGGGCGCCACCTCGCTTCGCGACATGATCAAATTTGGTGCTAGAAGGAGGGACACCAGCAGCCTGATCGGAAGCGAAGATAGGATACCCTAATCCACTCGTGATGACTGTCACCCATGAGGAGTACGAGGTTCTGATGGCTACGCGAGCTCAGAGGGCTTCTCAAAGGCCTTCGCAAGCTGCAGGCCAGGCGCCCAGGGCCCCGAAACCAGCACCCCATCGACCTTCCGAAGGTCAAGGAAGGTCTGCCCGACCGGAGGGTGGTTCTATGCCTCTCCCTGCAACTCCCCACTGAGGTTGAGATGACGAGGCTCACTCCATATCAGCGGAGGCCTCGGTGTCTAACCCGATGCACGGGAAGCATCTGGATAAGGGAAAGGCCCCAGCCGACCCTGCTCTGGCTATCCTGGTATGCAGTCCTTTCGCTCCATGGGTCCTGGACGACCTGGTTCCCCGTCATCTCCGTTTCTTCACTATCCCGAGTACGCGGGGACTACAGATCCGGAGGGACATCTGATGAAGTTTGAGAGCGCGACTCTGCTTCATCAATACCCAGAGGGGGTTAAGTGCCGAGCCTTCTTGACAACCCTCTCCGGAACAACCCAGAGATGGTTTGACTGACTCCCTGATGGGTTGGTCACGAGCTTTGAGGAGCTCAAGAGAGTTTTTCTACAGGAGGAGGCACTACAAGACAAGCCTCAACATGTTTGCTCTTATGCAGGGCCTGCAGGAGACCCTCCGGGCCTACATCAGGAGGTTCAACGGGGTGGCACTGGACGTGCTGAATGCCACACCCGATGTCCTGGTCAGCGCCTTCTCCCAGGGTTTGCAAGAGGGGGAGTTCTTCCGCTCGCTGATCAGGAAGCCATCGACGGACTTTGACAGCCTTCTCGGCAAGGCTGTCAAGTACACCAATGTGGAGGAAGCCCAGGCCGCTCGGAAGAAGGAGTCGGCCAACCCGACGCCTCCCCACCCCGCTCAGGACGCTAGGTCCCCAGGTGGACCTATTCGCAGCCCTCGCGGACCTATTGACCGAGTAGGAGGAGAGAGGCGGCATGTGCAGCAGGTGGACTAGGGGTGCCTTCCGAGTCGGTGGAGGTCATACTGCACGTTCCACCAAATTCATGGACATGCCACCGAGGAATGCCGGCAGGCCGGGCGAGGTCAGGCTCCAACTCCCCAAGGGCGAGGACGACAGACACCCCAAGGGCGTGGGGTAGGCCGAGGAGGCAGGGCCATCGACCCTGTCGCTGAAAAGCTTCGAGGAAATCCCTCAGATGCTCGCAATCTATTCCCTCAGGGTGACCGGCCTGAAACCTCAGAGATGGAGGAGGAGCAGGCCAATCAGTAGAATGTCGTCCGGGGTGGCGTGAATGTCATCTCAGGTGGACCAACTGGAGGAGATTCCAATCGCGCCAGGAAGGCGCAGGTGCGTCGACTGGAAATTCATCAGGTTGGCACCAGCTCGGCCCAGGCAGAGGGGTCCCAGATCAGTTTTGGGCCTCAGGATCTACAGGGACTGGAGGTCCCACACGATGACACACTGGTTATTATGGCCATCATCGCCAACTATCAAGTCCACAACACCATAGTGGACACCGGAAGCTCGGTTAATATACTCTACAAAAGCGCATTTGACCAACTTCAGATAGAGAGGTCCCAACTGGACCTGGTGGCGACCCCGTTGTTTAATTTCATGGGGAACTAGGTGCAGCCTATCGGCCAGATCCGACTGGCCATTTCCTTAGGCGAGGAGCCACTAAAGAGGATTAGATGGTCCACTTTCTTGGTGGTGGATGCTCCTTCAGCCTATAACGCCATCTTGGGTCGACCGACCCTCAACGAATTTCGAGCCATCGCCTCCACCTTCTACCTAAAGGTTAAGTTCCCAGTCAGGGACAAGGTGGGAGAAGTCAAGGGTGACCAAAGAGTGGTCTGGAGGTGCTACGTGGACGACGTTCGGGTGGAGAGCCACAAGGCTCCGCACCCCTTCTCTGATTGCAACATGGTTGAAGATTCCCCATGGGTTGAGTTGCATGAAGACAAGGAGGATGTCCAGCTCCTCCCAGATCGGGAGGACGCTCGAGTCAAGATTGCGACAGGGCTGCCGGAGGAGTTGAGGAAGCCCCTGCTGGAGTGTTTGGCTTGAAACCAAGACGTTTTCGCCTGGTCAGTCAAAGAACTGAAAGGCGTCCGATCGGAGGTGGCGGAGCACCGCCTCCACATTTATCCCCATGCTCGACCCATAAAACAGAGGAAACGAGATTTCAGCACTGAGCAAAATAAAATGATCCGAGCCGAAATTGAGAAGCTGCTAGAGGCCGGTCACATTCGGGAGGTACAATTCTCGGCATGGTTATCCAACGTTGTGTTGGTACCTAAGTCGGACAATAAGTGGCGGATCTGCATTAACTTTCGGGACCTCAACAATGTTGGATCGAGAGAAACGATAGAGGGGGGGGGGGTGAATATCGTAAAACGTTCGGATTCGTAAAAGAGAATTAGTAGCGGAATTAATTAAATCAACACATACTCGAACACCAGGATTTTTACTTGGTTCGGAGTCGCGGTCGGCTCCTACTCCAAGGCCCACAGTCGTTGACCGTTTACTGTGGGCAATTCTATATGTGTGCAAAAACAGTTTACAAAATGTATTACAAGAATAGTACAGTAAACTTAAAAATAGCTCTTCGTTACCGACGTCCGGTGTAGATTGTATTTTCGATGCAAGGGGACGTCGTCGGCGCTTGAATCTCGAGTTGGGAGGTTTCTGGAGTAGAGCGCGGGCGTAGAAGAGCGTGAATGCGTTGGAAGAATTATTCTTGGAAGCCTTAGGGTCGAGGGCCTTTTTATAGGCCCTGGGGGCGCCCGGAACGTCGGGGCCCCCCCACGTGTCATTTGATCCGAGCTCCTCTCGGTTAGCTCTGATCCCTTCAAACTCGGGATCAGACTTTGACGGGGGCGCCCGGGACGCTGGAGGCGCCCGGGACGCTGGAGGCGCCCAGGTTGACTCGATCCGCTGGCTTCTCGCTGGCTTGAAGTTGATCCACTTCGTTAGCTTGAGCTCGGGGCGCCCGGGAGCATGGGGTCGCCCAGGAGCATGGGGGCGCCCTGCCCATGAACTGTCGAAGTGTAATTTGCTCCACTTCTTTTGTGTTCACCTTGGGGGCGCCCGGGACATTCCGGGCACCCTACTCAGCTTGTGCCTCACTTGTTTGAGGCTCTTTGAGCTGCAGACACTCGTTCCTTTGGTCCTGCATCCAGGGTTAGCCCAAAATAACATAGAGCAATAATATGTTAGTTTTATACAGCCTTAACTGTCTTGGTTCTGACTTTGGGTCTCCAAAATGGAGCCCTAGGTCGAACCGACGCCTACTGTTCCCTCGACGGGGAACGCGTCCTCACCTACTCCTCTCGGGAGAATTTACTTGATGCCAACCGGCTCCTCTGGTTGGACTTTTGCCCAGCAGTCCTTCGCCAGGTGCCTAGCTGTCCTTCGCATGTCTTCAATACCAAGCTGCCCTTCGCCTGGTGCCTAGCAGTCCTTCGCTAGGTCTTTGTACTCTGGCATTCCTTCGCTAGGTGCCTAACAGTCCTTCGCTAGGGCTTTGTATCCTGGCATTCCTTCGTCAGGTGCCTAGCAGTCCTTCGCTAAGATTTTTCCTGCACACTTGAGTAACATGTTAGATAAACATTATCTCTTAACTTTTGAACCCTTTTGCCATTATCAAAATACAGGTTCGACTTGGGTGCTTTCTGCACCAACAATCTCCCCCTTTTTGATTTATGGCAACCCTGGTTCAAAAAGTTAAGTTTAATCAGTACATATAAACGAAATTTTGTTTCCTCCCCCTGGAAGGAATCTCCCCCTAGATTTTTCAAAAGTTCGTGGGGTTTTGAAACTAACTTCTAAGTCTAAAGATTGATTTAATTTTACTTAGAACAATTTTCAACAGAAACTTTAAAGACATATTTTCCAAAATAATTTTAGTTGTGCACTTTGAAAAATTTATACTCATAGAAAAAATTTGAAAACTTAAGTTTAATGTACTTAGGAAAATTTTTGAAAACTTAAGTTTTAAGTACTTAGGAAAATTTTTGAAAACTTAAGTTTTAATACTTAGGAAATTTTTGAAAAAAATTTAAGACTAGGAAATTTTTGAAAAGTAATTTAAACTAGGAAAATTTTGAAAATTTTAGAAAAGAAATTTAAACTAGAAAAGAAATTTAAACTCTCTCCTTTCCTATCTCTCCCCCTTTGCCATATATCAAAAATAAAGAATATAGCATAAAGATTGCATAATAGCAAAAAATTGAACTGCATAATTTGCTGTACTGAACCAATTCAGGATTTGAACTAAACCAAATCAGTTTCAATTATCTCTTTTAGGGTCCTGTCTAACCCAGTTAGCTACTTACTAACTGTTATAAACAGTAGTTTTCGCTAGGGTTAGTCAAGTTAAGTGTTCTGTTCAAGTTAGATTTCCTAAACTTGACACTTGACTTGATTGCTGTTTAAGTTGTATTTAGTGCCCCAATTACTGCAGATGCACTGACTTAAAGCATCTTGAATTAAGGCAAAGACCTAAGCATCTCAACCCATTCTAGGTTATCAATCAAAAAGTACCCTAAGGTGCTTGTGAGATGCTGGCTTCTAAATCTATAGGTGCATGCAGTTCTAGGGTTAGGGCCTAGGCTAAGTCCATTTGCGAAAAAACTCTAGTTTTGAAAGGGGTAGTTTTTGAAAATAAAACTAAGTCGGAAACAAAAAATTCAAACTAATTAATAGCTGATTTTGAAAAAGAACTTATTTCAGAAACTGATTTAAAATAAGTAAAGCAATTAGGAAATCAAAAGTAGAGTTAACCTATTCTACTAAGCATAATCAAGATCAGATACTTAAGATTAAACAACTGGTCAAGCCTACAAGTTAACTGGTCAAAGAGAGGACCAGTAGAGTCAAACATGAGTCAAGTCTTAGTTACTAATACAATGCATCTGCTAGAATAGTCTAACTATGAAGACGGGCCAGGGTGGTCAGATGAGCCAGGCTGCCATGCTCTGAGAAGCGACATCATCTCAATGTATCGTGCATCGGCCACTTCTCGATCGGCTCTACGAGCGTCCATCTGCTCAACGTGGTAGGCCTCGGCCTCCTCTCGGAGACTGTGGATCTCTGTCTGCATCTGTGCGAAGCGCTGGTCGATGGTCGGTGGTGGGGGCTCGTCCATGTGCTCACGGACCTCGGCTGCCCAATCTCCGACGTCGACCTCAACATCCTCGTCAGAGTCGATCTGCTGTCTGGCTCGCTGGCGTCTCCATGACAGAACCCCGGTAGTCGAGACCTCTATACCAGCTAAGGAAAAGTTCCTAAATCCTATCTCGTCGAAATCGGTCATCTCGGTCATTTCTCCTACGGTAATGTTACGACCGTGGTGATGAAGGATGGAGGTGATGATGTGACAGAAGGGGGTGCGTACTCGACCCTGAGTGGTGACACTGGAGGCGTGTAAGATGGCGTGGAACATATGAAGGCCAATGTCAATGTCTAGATGGTGGATCAACGCATACAATAAGAATGTGTGAAATGGTCGCATGGTCGCGACGTCCCTTGTGGATAAGGGTAGGATGCAGCGGACCAGAACTCTATACAGGGAGTAGTCCTGGACCTGAAGGTCAACGGACTGGAATCGTCTATCTACGGGATTTCTAGCTTCCCTATAGAAGTAGGAGTGGAGAGTGTCTAGGGTAATGTGAGAGTAGGGAGCATCAAATGGGGGGTCCCTAGGCGGATAGCAACAAAAGGTGGATTGAGAGACTCGTAATCCAAGAAATCGGTTAAGTAGGGAAGGCGTGATGGTTAGAGGCAACCCTTGGACTGTGGTGTCAAAGCTGAGTTGGTCTTGTCTGACTATATTATTATAGAATTCTGCACATAATGTTGTATTAATAGGATGAGTATAGAATACGAGGTTATCGAGTTGGTAAAAGTTTATCACATTCATTGCCAAGGGACAAGATTGGGTGAAGAATTGTCTATTGAGATAGCTAGTTTTTATGGGTTTGTATGTGGTTCGAGCAAACCTATTACAGAGTTCTAGAGTCGGGAACCTAGGATCGGGACTAGGTTCGGTACCGGGGTTCGCTTGGTTTGTTCGGCGTTTTCTAAGTTACGAAGCATGCATTTTAGAAGAGGGAATTTAAATAAATGCGAGAAAGGAAAAAAGAAATAAAAATTGTACCGAGTGGCCGCTCGGGGAGGCATAGTTGAAGTTGAGGAAGCATGAGAGTCACTTGGTCTCCTTGGAAGGAAGAAAGTTAGAGAGGAGGATGGTTTTTGGTGTGGCAAGAGAGAGGGTTCGGGTCCCCTTTTATAGAGCTTTAGCCAGGGCGCCCGGGTCAGGGCTTTCTGCCATTGGCAGGGCCCTAAGTCTGTTGGGGGCGCCCGAAATGGCCCGGGCGCCCAGGTCAGGGTTGGTCATTGCAGCTTTGCTGCTTTGACTGGTACTAGGGGCGCCCGCAAGGTTCCGGGCGCCCCGGTCAAGGGACAAAGGCAGCTTTTTGCCATGAGAGAAGAGAAAGTCATGGGGGGCGCCCGAGGAGTCACGGGCGCCCCGAATTGAGTGTGGATTGGCATCTTTGTTGTCTTCTCATCATTTGACCATGGTTTAATTGGTTTTGACCATGGTTTGAAATGATTTGACTATGGTTTGACTATTTTGACCAAGGTTTGACTATTTTGATCATGGTTTGATACTTTGACCAAGGTTTGACTATTTTGATCATGGTTTGACTACTTTGACCAAGGTTTGACTAAAGTTTGACTAGCGTTAAGTCACTGCCGTTAAAAAAAATGCAGTTATTTAATTGAATTTTGATTAAGTTTGCCATCTCACCCAATCTAGGATTGTCAATCACGTTAGCCTTACAAGTTTTGAGAGACAGGTTTTGGTAAACAAAATTGTGATTTATTTTGAAAAACTTAAATTAATTTTGAAAATAATTGAATTTATTTTAAAAAATGTTTGAATCTATACGTAACTGAAAATTTGTGTTAGATTTAAATTTTACAAAGAATAATTTGAATTTGAATTTCAGAAATCGGCTTCCAGGTCTTGGCGAGGCACTAGGCCTTCTTTGGCCGTAGCCTTATTGGATCATCAACCCTTTCCTTGACAAAGCCTTTTAATGAAATTTCATTTTCAAAATTATTATCTGAAAAATTCTGGTCTAACTAGTTTGGGTCTTGGATCAGTCTAAAGAGACCAAGTAGAATATACTTGACCTTATTAGAATTGACTTCCCTAACGTACTATCATCTCACCTCCTCCCAATACTATGTTGCCAATTTTCAGTTAAGTTGGTTTGGTCCTTAAACTAGCCAGTCCTAAGTCTAAGCATGGTAAATTGCAGAAATTAAATAAACAAGCAAACATGCAATTTGAAAACAAGAATTGAATTCTATCTAACAATAAATATGGTTTTTTAACTTGGCTCCCCCTGGACTATAGCCACGATAATGGTTTGGCAAGATGTGAATCTTGTCCTTGGGGATCCAATACTGATTTGATCCAGTTTGTTTGTTTAGGTATAGTTTGGGTACCCATGCCTGAGCTTTAGGTCTGGACTGGTTCAGTACAGCATAATAGGATCTTTGTCTAGATTTGGTTCTATAGCCTAGTCCGGATCGATTTAGAACCGATTTCTGTTTTCCAAGAATCATGTCAAGACCCTTGGAACCAGAGGTGAATCGTTCTAAAGCTGATCTAAGGTCCTTAACTTGAGTTTTCAGTGAGGAGTTCTCTTTCTCAAGTTTTTCAACTTGAGTAGAGGTTCCTTCTTGAATATTCTCAGTTAAGGATCTAGAGTCAGCTCCCTCTTTCAGGAGTTTTACTTCCTGTCGGAGGGATTCGACTCGGAGTTTAGCTTTCGCCAAATCTCGAGAAAGATAAAAATTAACTCATTTAACTGACTTTTAGAAAAACCACTTAGCTTAATTTCGCCGTCGTCTGAAAATGTTAGTCTGCCGTCGTCCTGTTCCGATTCCGACTCGGTCTCGATTTTTTCTGAGGCAGTTAGCGCAAGCAGGTTCGACTGTGGGAGCTCTTCTTCTTCTTTGGAGGAGGACTCGTCCCACGTTGCTTGAAGTGCCTTCTTCTTCCTCATCTTCTTTGTTTCCTTCAGGTTGGGGCATTCGGTCTTGTAGTGGCCCTTCTTCTTGCATTCGTAACAGGTCACGTTGGGCTTGTTCTTTTCATTTGAGGGTTCTGCTGGTTCATCCTTTCTTCGGCTGGCTTTCCTTCTGTTGGTTTGGTTCTTCAATTCCTTGTAGTAGTTCCGGGCTAGTCGGACCAGCTTAGGTCGATCTCCTTCTTCGTCTTCTGAGTCTGAGTCTGAGTCAGACTCGGGTGTAGGTTGAGATTTCTTCTTGGATACCTTTCCAGCTTTACCTGCAATGAGGGCAATACTTTTCTCAGCCATGGTGTAGTTAGTCTGCTCATCCAACTCAAGTTCAGAAAACAATTCGTCTAGTTTAATTTTTGAAAAGTCCCTTGAAACCTTGTATGCATCTACCATAGATGCCCACAAGGTGTTTCTTGGGAAAGCATTGAGAGCATACCTTATCAGGTCACGGTTTTCTACCTTGTGACCGATTGTGTGTAGTCCGTTCATTAGTTCCTGAATTCGAGCGTGGAGCTGAGCTACCGTTTCATTGTCATTCATCTTGATCGTATACAACTTGTTCAAGAGGAGATCTCTCTTGCTGATCCGAGTGTCTGAAGTTCCTTCGTGCAACTCGATCAGTTTCCCCCACAGCTCCTTGGCACTGTTGAATGTACCCACCCGGTTCAGCTCCTCTTTCGTTAAGCCGTATTGGAGGGTCTGAGTCGCCTTTGCATCAGCTTTAATCTTCCGTTTCAGAGCGGTGTCCCACTCTGTCTAGGTCTGAGGTACTCTTTCAGTATTCTTTGGAATCTCCAGTCCGGACTGGATGATTATCCACATGTCCACCTGAGTTTTCAGGTGGACCTCCATTCTGCTCTTCCAGTAAGGGAAGTCCTCCCCACTGAAAAGCGACGGTCTTGCGGTGCTGAAGCCTTCTTGCATGGCCATTTATCTGAAACAAAAACAAAAGAAAGAGATATCCCAAGACTTGGTCTTGGATTAGTAGTGCGGTAATTAAAAGAGAAATATTTGTCGAGGGGTGTTGCACCAACCTCGATTAAAAGAAAATTTTGAACAAAAAAAATATTAAAAAGATTTTGTAAAAATTTGAAAAATTCCCAAATTGGTGGTTGCACCAAATTTGAGCTACCCCGCACTGATACCACTTGTTGGATCGAGAGACACGATAGAGGGGGGGGTGAATATCGTAAAACGTTCGGATTCGTAAAGAGAATTAGCAGCAGAATTAATTAAAGCAACACACACGCGAACACCAAGTTTTTTACTTGGTTCAGAGTCGTGGTCGGCTCCTACTCCAAGGCCCACAGTCGTTGACCGTTTACTGCGGGCAATTCTATATGTGCGCAAAAACAGTTTACAAAATATATTACAAGAATAGTACAGTAAACTTAAAAGCAGCTCTTCGTTACCGACGTCCGGTGTAGATTGTATTTTCGGAGCAAGGGGACGTCGTCGGCGCTTGTATCTCGAGTCGAGAGGTTTCCGGAGCAGAGCGCGGGAGTAGAAGAGCGTGAATGTGTTGGAAGAAATTGTTGTTGGAAGCCTTGGGGTCGAGGGCCTTTTTATAGCCCCTGGGGGCGCCCGGAACGTCAGGGGCGTGATAGATACCATTTTGGATTATTTTAATTGCTAAAATTCATGTTTGACCTATGTTTTTATTGCTTAATTGTGAAATTGCCCTAGGTTTTAGGATTTCCTCTTATTTTGGACTTAATTGCAAATTTTCATTAAATTGGGTTATTTGGCCACTAAATTTTGGATCTATTTTTGTAGGCATGAAAGGTTCATGGACCTAGGGCATACTGGGTCAAACTTGAGTCGGAAGTGGAACCGGATCGAATTATCAAGCTTACGATTAATCCGGGCCGTCCGATTCAAAAGTTGCTAGATTTGAGCCATCCGGGACAATCTGAAGCAATCCGAGCTAGGGTTAGGGTTGATCAAGCACTATGATCAAGATCTGAAGGTTTCATCCCAATCAGAGCTCAATCAACCGTCGGATCAAGCTCGGAGGGCTCTAGATCGTCCATTCAAAGATTAAGTTGATCTGGACCATCCGTTGCACATCTGGAGGATCCGAGCTACCACGAGGCAGATCCTGACCCCAGATCATCATCATCAAAGTTTGGCTCCAATCAGAGCAAGATCAGCCATTGGATTTCCTCAAATCAATCACAGTCGTCCATGCTTAAGTATTTAATCAAAAACTCCACAGTTCTTCTCCTCGTCGCGTCTTCCTCGCCACAACCTTCAGCTTTGTTTTCTTCTTCATTTCTTAAGCTTTTTCTTCAATCCAAAGGGGCGCGACCCCTCAATTTCTCTATTTAATCATCATCTGAATCCGTGGAAGACAATTTCGATCGAGATTTCAGCTCAATTTGCGCCAGAACAGGGGTGTTTGAGGGTTTCGGCATCTCTGCTACCCAATCGATTGTGCCTCGTCCACAAGCCATTTCCGACCATTTGAGCTGCTTGTAGGGGTTCTCAGGTGAGCTCAGATGTTCTTCAAATCACAATCGCAAGCCATCCATTGAGACAGGAGAGATTGGACTGGAATTTCCCAGTTGAGGCAGTTTGAGCAGATTGGTCAATTGAAGCTGCGCTCCACTGATTTGCTGTGCTTAGGGGTTCGAGGCCGGCTCTTGCTTGACGACCAAGAAGATTTTGAGCTTAGGGAGGATTGAGGATTAGTTTACCGTAGTTAATTTCTGTTTCATTAGCTGTAATGTCGTTTCTGTAGTTAAATTTCATTTTTGCAGTTTCTGATTCTGTTTTATTAGCTGTAATTTCGTTTTGAATGGTTTTTGTAGTAGTTAAGTTCAATTCAATAAGTAAATTAGTTAGTGAGTTAGTTAGTGCACAAAAGTTTCAAATTACAGCTTATTACTTTGTCCATTTCTGCGTGCCATTTCAATTGCTTGCTTATCAGTTTTCTTGGCTGATGCGTACCAGTTTCCTTTTTCCTCTAGTTCCTGCATTTGGTATCAAGATTGTTTAGTTTTCTTGTTTGAATTTCCTTTGTAGCTGGTTTCTTTCCAAAAGGTTTTAATTTCATTTTCTGCTTTAGAATTCAGCCTGTGCGTATCAAATTTCAGAGTCTGCAAGTTCAGTTTTGTCCCAGAAAATTCAGTTACCAGTTTATGAGTTTGTGCCAAGTAAACATGAGCTTTACTTAAGCTTTATTGATCCTTAGGATAGAGCAGTAATTCCAGCTCAGTTGCTTATCTTGTGTCCAACCTGTTGCCAAATTTCTGCACATAGCTTTGCATCCCTGCA
>JAGFNQ010002649.1:0-27671 GCA_024364735.1 Boesenbergia rotunda | reverse complement strand
ATATACAATTTCTTTTGTTTTAATTTTTATCTTGAACATTATAACCCAACCCCTAAATTATAAAAGGTAAATCTAATTAACTTAAACTCGAAGCTAAAAAAAATAAACAGACAAAAATAGCTATTAGGCACCCTAAATATATATCCCGTAAGCATCTAAAATTTCTTTCGTTTATTTTTTAAACTTGAATACTATAACCTAATCCCTGAAGCTTAAAGATAAAAATCTTATTGTCTTAACTCCGAACCAAAAAAAGTATAAACAAAAAAATGTTATTTTACAATGCAGGGGCCTGGATTGCAAATAGTTGATTCATGTAGATTATATGTCTTTAGAAACTATTAGATGAAAATTCACATGCATTTCTTATTTATGGTTCACGTTCTCATATCTCTTTCTATCATTCATCAATATGATTGCTTTTTTGTTGTGCAGAGATATGCTCTTTCCATGTTTTTCATGACACGACGCGGTTGGAGACAATTTGGAGTGGAAACGCACACGGTAGGCAAAATCAGCAATCCACACAACCTGTTGGGGTTGTATGGTTGCAAACATAGTTCCACATTAAAAACACATGAGAAAGATCATGAGCTTATAAGAGAAAGATATCTCCATTTGTTGATGCAGTCTGACCCTGATTATTATTTTGGTGTTGACATCAATTTTAGTTTAGGTTGATGATTATGATTAAGTCCTGATCGGGGATCAGGCATGGTATGGAAAATCCTAGCTTGGAGGGCTAGGTGTTGGAAAATCCTAACCTGGAGGGTTAGGTGTGGAAAATCCTAGCTTGGAGGGCTAGGTGTTGAAAAGTCCTAATTCGGAAGGGTTGGGTGAAAAGTCCTAGCTTGGAGGGCTAGGTGAAATGTCCTAACTTGGAGGGTTAGGTGAAAAGTCCCAACTTGGAGAGTTAGGTGAAAAAGTCCTGGCTTGGAGGGTCAGGTCCTAGCTTGGAGGGCTAGGTATGGAAAGTTCTAACTCGGAAGGTTGGGTGAAAAGTCCTAGCTTGGAGGGCTAGGTGAAAAGTCCTAACTTGGAGGGTTAGGTGAAAAGTCCCAACTGGAGAGTTAGTGGAAAAACCCTGGCTTGGAGGGTCAGGTCCTAGCTTGGAGGGCTAGGTTGGATGAAACCCTAGCTTGGAGGGCTAGGTTGGAGCCCCTGGATCGGTCTGGTGACCGATCAGGGAGTTGGCACGGTGCTCCTTCGTGGATCGGTCTGGTGACCGATCCAGCGATGACTGATCGGTCTGGTGACCGATCAGGGAGTATGCGTTTCACCCATTGCTTGGCTCCTGATCGGTCTGGTGACCGATCAGGGAGCAAACAGTGAGGTAGAGATCCCTTGCTGATCTGCTCCTGATCGGTCTGGTGACCGATCAGGATCACTGTGCAGATCGTTCTGGAGAACGATCCAGCGTCGCAGGTTCCTCTCTATGATCGATTAGGACGGAGCCTGATCTGTCTGGTCATGACCTGATTGTTAGTGATATGAGAGAAGTGTCCTAAGGCAATCACCTTATGATTGTAATCATTTATTTTAATAAATGAATATTTACTATTTGAGTATACATGTTTATGTATTTCATTGAGATCTTAAACTCATTTACTGAATGCCCGCAATACAATTCACAGCATAAGAGAATTTGTGATGAATTCACAACTAGTGATTATCTCTACATGTGCAATTGTGAAGTATTGAAATTGTCCCTAGTCGATGAATTGATAAATACAGACACTATCAATTCTGTTGAGACTAGCATGGGTTATTCTCTAATCAGCTGATTCTCATTGGCTGGTGACATTGGGATGTCCAGAGATAAACATGAATGCTAGTAAGGGAACTAGTTCATTGGAGTGACTGGCTGTAAAAGTTCATATGGTAGTCTACATATAGACATGTCAGTGAAGTTCTTACTGCAGCTTAAGTGCGATGTTCCTTTGACTTGCGGTGTTCAAGTCATCTTGGTCATGGAGACTTATACTTTGACATCTTAAGCAAGCATCTCCAAGGAGGTGTGGACTGTTGGGACCAGGTGCATGTTGACAAGGATACGGGTTCGTAAATTTTAAAATATTTACGTGCAGCGGAAGAATTGGCATAAATAATTTCTTAAATTATTTTTAACCACGTATCTAGCATGCGACCTTATGATGTGTGGACATGATCATAAATTAAAATTTTACAGAAAGTAAACTAATTTACTCGTTACCTCGCGTAACTCGAAGTAAGGGACGAGATCCAACCATAGCGTCCCTTGGAAGCTCCGCCTCTATTCGCGTCCACGCCGAGTTCTCTTCGGGATGACTTCGCAAAGCCACGAGTTTTGTGCCGACGAGAACTACTAGATTCTCCAAAAGCACAACTAGAACATCAAGAGAGAAAGATGGAAACTAACCACCAAGTAACGGAATCAAAATTCCGGGAAGGAAGGAGTTGCGACCCGCTTCTTCTTCTTCTTCTTTGGCACCTTCTTGGTGGAGGTAGCTCACGCCAACCCTAGGGGTGAAGTGCGCCGGCCCTAGGAGATGGACGCCGGCCCTAGGGTGAAGAGTGGGCGCCGGCCCTAGGAGGAGAAGAATAAGAGAGAGAGAGAGAGCTATTAAATCTCTTGATAACTCAACTGAGGAATTCAAGCCTAGCCTTGGTTCCTTTATATAGTAGCCTCTCCCTTGCCAAGTCTCCCCTTTAACGGAATTTTTCATAAGAAATATTATCCTATAAATTTTCTTATGAATTATTCCGTTTATGCCAAGTTTTATTATAACTAACTTTATAATAAAACAAATACATATCTCCTTTATTATGGAATAAAATTTACAAGAATATTATAAATTTTTCTTATCATGGAAAAATCAATTCATAATTGATTTTATAAAATAATAAATAAATCGATCCATGGTTCATTTTAATTTCCATAAAAAGAATAAATTTCTATAAATTTCATTATATAAATTTCTTATATAAATTCTTTATATAGATTTATTTATCCATAATTTTATAAAACAAATCGCGCTTGATTTATTTTATAAATAAACCAAAATAAATTGTTTTCTCTCCTTGTAGTGGCCGGCCAAACCAAAGAGGGTGTATACCCTCTTTGGCCGGCCACATCAAGCCAAACCCTCGCGAATAAACTCATTTAATTCGCCCAATATAGCTTCAAAAGACTTAGTCATTTAAGCTTCCCGTGCGCCTCTGATAAATTCAGATTCGACTTATTTCTCTTGATCGGAAAATCCAATTTTCAACTCGTTTTAAATACCTCGGATTACTTGTAGTGCGTGTGACTAAATAGGCTTTCGATTTATGTTGGTCGTCTATAATCAACCAATTATAGATCGATCATTGAGTGGCACCTAGTAGTACATCATGACCCCAATTAAAGTTTAAAAAATAAACGAAAGAAATTTTAGATGCTTACGGGATATATATTTAGGGTGCCTAATAGCTATTTTTGTCTGTTTATTTTTTTTAGCTTCGAGTTTAAGTTAATTAGATTTACCTTTTATAATTTAGGGGTTGGGTTATAATGTTCAAGATAAAAATTAAAACAAAAGAAATTGTATATGCTATGTATTTAGGGTTCGTAATTTTTTTTAAAGCTTTGAGTTTAGGATTTAGGATTTGGGATTTAAGGTTTAATGTTTAGTGTATAGTATTTAGTGTGCATAATTTTTTTAGGATTTGGGGTTTAGAATTTGGGGTATAATATTTAAGGTTCAAGATTTTATAGGATCGTAAAGTATCGAGAGAGGGGCGGTGAATCTCGATCATTTGTAAAACTTTTCTTTTAGATAGCGTAAAATAGAGAGTAAAGTAAAGCAGCGGAAAATAATGTAGACTTTTCTTTTACTTGGTTCGGAGCCTTCGGTGACTCCTACTCGAAGGCCCTCAGTCCTCGACCGCTCTCGTTCGACAATCCACTAAATCACTTCTTTTGAAAACCTTTCGAAGAAAGTAAATCATACAAGATGTAAGGAAAATAGTAACAATCGACTATCTCCTTTCAAGATGCAAGTACAAGTACAAAAATATGAAATGATACCGACAAGTAAAGTAGGCTCGCATAGTGTCAAAGAGCTCCCGAGCATCATAGCGGTAGTCTTCGAGCAGTTCGCCAACGTAGAGAGTGAATGTAGGGCAAGTGGAAGTGATATTTGGAGCACTAGTCTCGAGCTCCTTATATAGGGCACGTTCGGTCAACCAAAAAATCGTTCAATCAATAGAACATATCAGTCGACTGAACCTCTTGTTCAATCGATGGGTCCTCGTGCTTTTCATTGTATACACTACTCGGTTGTTCTCTGCTGTTGCTACAATAAATGTGATCCGTCAACCTAACTTCTAATTAGTCGACGGATAAGAGTTCCATCCACGTAGCCATGTCATACCATATATGGATCCGTTGACCAATCCTGATGATTAGTCAACCGATCCCTCTGAATATATTGAATCTGGCATAGTCTGTTTGGTTCGGTCAACTGATCCAAACGTTCAGTCAATTGAACCCTCAGTCAACTTCCTTTGTCTGATATGCATAAAAATGTTAGTACAATACAATAATATATGAAGGATTAACCCCAACAAAATAAAGTTAGTTCAAATATATAATATGCATGAGTAAACTGTCGGGTTTACTCCGAAGGGATGCCGGGTCGCGCATGGGAAACCTCTCCATGTCCACGGATTAAAATTTTAATCCGAATGGAACCTATTTGCCAACGACCATCTCATCATCGTACTAATTGATTCGAGTTACTACTTGACCAAACTTATTGTTCAAGCCTTGTAACTGGCCTAACCAATTAGTCGCGGAAAAGACGATGAGCGGATCACCAGTTTTTATGTTTATCATCAGGCTCCAAAATAATTAATTATCATAATTAATTAACAAATAATTAATAGCCAATGATAATTAATTAACCACATAAAATAATAGAAATCAAAGAGTCATAAGAGAAGGTTATACCTCTCATTATCTCGCGATCTTCTACCGTATGACCCTCCCCTTCTTGAACGTCGTGTGGGCGATGATCTACCAAGAATCGAAGTCACCAAGGCCTTCCAATACCACCTTCTTCAATATGCCAAAACGCTAGAGCTAGGGTTATCGTCGGCGAGCCTTCTTCTCCTCCTACCTTGTGCCGCCGGCCACTCCAAGAACTCCAAGGTGCGCCAGCCACAAGCTAACAGATGAGAGAAGACAAAGGAAGATGAAGAAGTAGAAGAAGAAGAGAGACCAAAACCCGCGGCCCTCTCCTTTTCTTCTTCACCGCTAGCGCCGCAAGAAGGCCCTCCTTGCCACCAACCACCCTCTTTTCCTCTCCTTTGTCATGCTAGCACAAGAGAGGGAGAAGAGAGGAAGAGAACAAGAAGAAGAACAAGTCTTCTCCCCTTCCCAACTGAAAGCTTCCTTCTCCCTATCAACCGGAGCCACCCAACCCTAGGAGAGAGGGAGAGGAAGAAAGAATAGGAGAGAGAGACCCAGGTTTGTTGTGTGTTGGATTGCCTTGGTTTCATGACACCATGGGGTATTTATAGGGCTACAATAGGGACCATGAGGAGGAGTTAGGTCTTGGCCACCTAATGGATGAAGGCCCGATCCATTAATGAAGATCCATTCTACTAAAGGATCCTCATTGATCTACCTCACCAACTCCCATATTTAAATATGGGCTCCACCTATTATGAGTACAAGTATCTCCGTATTTAAGATATCGAATGCCATTGATTAATTTAAATTACTGATAATTTTAATTAATCAACATCTAACTCCTTGATTAGTACCACTCAGCCTTATCATCATGTCGGACCAAGTCCACCTGTAAGATTTAACATGATGAACTTTATGAGCTCATCAAGGGGGCATCATCAACCTGACTCACCAGGACACGATTTTCGTCTATAATCAACGGCACACCATGTAAATAATATTATTTCCTAACTTACCGGGCCTATCGATTTAACAGAATAAATCTCGCCCATTGGTAAATTAATGAAATAAATATTAAGTACATGTGCCCGTTATTATATCGGGATTAAGAGCATGTACTCCATAATAAACTAAGGTCTGATTCAATTATAAAGTCACTATAAATTGAATCACCTCTATGTCGGTCCTGCTCAATGCACACAAAGTGCACTAGTGTAATTCTATGGTCAAGATAAACTAACACCAAATTACACTACAACCATCCCAATGATTTGTCCAAATCCATCTCGGTTGTGAGCCTCTACTTATACTTTACAAGGGACTGATAACATGATCTTCTGTGTGACACCACACACCATGTTATCTACAATGTAAAGTATGAGACAATATACACATACTAATATAAACATGCAAACAGTGATCTTGTGATTCTCTTTCAAAATGAAGATGTCTATATAAAAGCAAGGCTTTTAGTATACATCCTAACATAAACAACAGTAAGACCTGTCTCGATCTCAACTTAGAAATCTCCATAGGTTTTTCTAGTTGAATCAGTGCCTAAGGTGTTGGTGCTGGAAGCACCAAGATCGAACCTGAGTTTTGATAATGGAAAAGGGTTCATAAGTTAAGGTTATCTCATGATCTAATGAAGTTGTTTAAGTGCGCAGGAAAAGACCTAGGTAAACTAGGCACGAAGTCCTAATTCAAGGAATTGGGCAATAAGTCCGGGCTGAGGGCTGGGCACCTAAGTCCTGACCAAGGGTTGGGCAATAAGTCTTGGTCGCAGACTGGGCACGAAGTCCAGATTCAAGGAATTGGGCAATAAGTCCTGGCTGAGGGTTGGGCATCGAAGACCTGACCAAGGGTTGGGCAATAAGTCATGGTCGCGGACTAGGCACGAAGACCTGATCCAGAAGATTGGGCAAAAGTCCAACCGGAGGAGCCAGTTGGCAAAAAGGTAAATTCTCCTGAGAGAAGTAGGCGAGGACGCGTTCCCCATAGGAGGGAACATTAGGCATCGGTTCGACCTAGGGTTCCATTTTGGAAGCCCAAAGTCAGAACTAAGACAGCTCAGGGTGTGTTCTGGACGTAACTTATATATTGTTTGTGTTTTGGAACTAACCCTGGTTGCAGGAACAAAGGCTGAAGTTCACTGCTTCCCAAGCACCTGAACGGAGTTAGGCGCCTGTATGGTGACAGGCGCCCAAGAAGGGCCTTTTTCCAGTAGTCTCGAAGCAAAGCCTCCATGTCAGCAAAGAGGCGCCCGTGATCATACAGGCGCCCCAGTCTTCCCAGGTGCCCCAGTTGAAGGGATAAGTGCTGCCCAAGTCTGCGGATGAGGATTCGCCCAGAGAGGCCACGTGTCAGGCGCCCCCTTCAACACAGGCGCCCAAGAAGCCTGTATATAAAGGGGTTCACCCCCTTGCTTCCATACACGACTGCTTCCAACGAAAACGTTCAAACACTCTGCTCCAAACGCTTCGTGCTCAACTCTCAAGCGCCAACGACAACCCGCAGCTCCGATCATCGAATCTTTCTCCGATCGTCGGTATACTTAATTTACGTGTTTATTTTAAAATTCTGTATTTGTGTACTTCAAATCTGTAATTGTTTTTGCGAAATATAGAATTGCCCAACGTAAACGGTCAAGGACCATGGCCTTGGAGTAGGAGCCGATTTAGACTCCGAACCAAGTAAAAGAAAAACGTGTTAGCGTTGTTTGAATTTTTGCTACGTAATTACTCTTTTTATTTCCGAAAAAGATTTTATCGATTTTCACCCTCCCCTATCGATTCTAAACGATCCCACAAGTGTATCCGAGCGGGTGGCTCAAATTTGGTACAACCACCGATTGAGCAATTTTTCGGATTTCGTTTTAAAATATTTTTTTGTTCGTAATTTTCTCGTTCATCGAGGTTGGTGCAACACCACTCGATTTCTTTATTATTATTTTTTTTGCCGCACTACTATTCCAAGACTTAGTCTTGGAACAAGATTTTTTTTGTAAATTTTTTCAGATAAAATTCAATGGTCATGCAAAAAAGGCTACAGCACCGCCAGACCACCACTCTTCTCAGGAGAAGATTTCTCTTATTGGAAGAGTAGGATGGAAGTCCACCTGAAAACGCAGGTGGACATGTGGATTATCATCCAGTCGGACTGGAGATACTCAAGAACGCACAAGGTGAGGTGCAAGGCTACACAGAGTGGGACGGACCACTCAAGAAGATAATCGAAGTCAACGCAAAGGCCACACAGACACTACAATGTGGCTTGACGAAGGAAGAGTTGAACCGTGTCGGACCCTTCAGCAGCGCAAAGGAACTATGGAATAAGCTAATCGAACTGCATGAAGTTACGTCAAATATGCGGATCAGCAAAAGAGATCCGTTACTCAACAGACTCTACACCATAAAGATGCACGAAGGCAAATCAACAGCACAGCTCCATGCAAGAATCCAGGAACTGATGAATGGGCTACATACAATAGGTCATAAGGTCGAAAACTGTGACCTAATAAGGTATATCTAAACTCGTTCCCAAGGAACACACTGTGGGCATCTATGGTGGATGCCTACAAGGTTTCTAGGAACCTTTCTAAAATTAAACTTGATGAGTTATTTTCTGAATTAGAATTACACGAACAAACTAATACTGCAATGGTCGAGAAGAGTATAGCTTTTGTTGCAAGGAAAACTCCAAGAAGACCTCAAAAGAAGAAACAATAACCAGTACCCGAGTCCAACTCAGATTCGGAGTTGACGACGATGGAGTAGATCATCCAAAACTGGTCCGGTTGGCTCGTGACTATTACAAGGAGCTTAAGAGTCAAACGAACAAAAAGAAGACTAATCGGAAGAAGGAAGATCCAGCTGAACCCTCAATAAGCCAAATGAACAAAAGCAACGTAACATGTTACAAGTGCAACAAGAAGGGACATTTCAGATCAGAGTGCCCCAACCTGAAGGAGAACAAGAAATCTCGGAAGAAGAAGGCACTTCAAGCCACTTGGGACGAATCGTCCTCGGAAGAAGAAGAAGAAGCTCCACACTCAAACCTCCTCGCGTTGACCACCTCGGAAGACATCGACTCCGAAACAGAATCAAAACCGGATGAAGACGTTGGCACCGAAAAGCTCTCGATCTCGGAGGACGGATGGATTACAGTAAGAGGTTATCCTGAATCTGAACTTTACGATCTCATTTCATATTTGTCATGCAAGTTGACGAAAGCCAACATCCGGTTGAAACCCTTCGACAAGAAGTCAAACTCCTGAAAGAGGAAGTCAACTCGAGTTCCTCGACTGAGTCAGTTCAAGAAGGAAACTCGACTCAAGTTCAAATACTTGAGGAAGAGAATTCCTCCTTGAAAACTCAAGTCAAGGAACTCAGAGTCGCATTGGAACGATTCACTTTGGGTTCCAAGAATCATGACATGATTCTTGGAAAACAGAAGTCAGTTCTAAATCAATCCGGACTAGGCTATCGAACCAACTCGCGACAACGCTTTTACTATTCCATATTGAAGCAACCTAGATCCCGAGTCCAAGCATGGGTCCCAAAGCTAAGTTTAAATAAACAAGCTGGACCAAACCAATATTGGATCCCCAAGGACAAGATTCATATCTTGCCTAACCCTTATCGAGGCTTCAGTCCAAGGGTGCTAATATAAAAACCATTTGTATACTTAGATTATTTTTTAATTGCTTGTTGCTTGTTTATTTTATTTTTTGCAATTTTATTAAACATAGATTTAGGAATGGTTAGTTAAGGACAAAAGACTTACTTGAAACTTGAACAACATAGTATTAGGTGGAGGTGAGATGATAGTACGTTAGGGAAACCTTTCTAAAAAGTCAAGTAGGGTAAGGCGTACCCTATTTGGTCTGTTTAGTCCGATGGAACTAGCCGAAGCTTCCTCTCCAAATCCTAAGCTAGTTAGACCAAAATTTCTCAAGAAGTAATTTGAAAATGAACTTTCGGTAAAAGGCTTTGTCAAAGAAAGGATTGTTGATCCAATAAGGCTACGACCAAAGAATGCCTCTGTGCCTCGCCAAGACCTGGAAGCCGATTATCGAAACTCACTTTTAAATTACTATTTGATAAATTTAAATCTAACATAAGTTTTAATTAAATCTTAGATTTAACATTAATTCAAAGATAAAAATTAATACATCTCACAAAACAGATAAGGAAACCTATTTTGTTACTAAGAATTAGGTCAGATGTCTAGGAACTAATAATGTAGTTCAACCCAACCAACCAATATTTTTCAAAATTAATTCAATATTTTTCAAAATTAATTCTACATTTTTCAAAATTAACTCTATAACATTTTTCAAAATTAAATCCACATTTTCCAAAATTAACTCTTCAATATTTTTCAAAATTAATTCTAAATTTTCAAAATTAACTCTACACTTTCAAAATTAATTCTACATCTTCTATTTTCAAAATTAATTATACACATTTTCAAATTTTCCTTAATAATTTTCAAAATTAAAATTTCAGTTAATATCTTCCAAATTCAAAATTTCACTGAGCATCTTCAAAATTAAAATGCACTTAATTAATTTCGTCCTTTCAAAATCAGCACAAACACAAATTCTCAAAATATAATTTTTTTTAAAAAAACTTAAGATTTTCAAAAATTAAGTTAATCTCTTCAAAAGTTAACTATGTCAAATTTGAAAAATCTTAAAAGATATCAAACTAACCCATTGTTGTTAATCAAACTAAGTTTTGATCATAATTACAATAGAACCTAGGGCTTGATTGAAAAATTGCTTGGCAAACTTGGTCAACACGGGCGCCCGAGACACACACTGGCGCCCCAAACCTTTCCCAGCAATCAAGGCAGTCAACACTGCCAAAATCTGACTGTTCTGACCTCAGGTGCCCAAAAAACACTCAGGCGCCTCAATGCCTGTCACGGGCGCCCGTAATGCCCTTTATAAACCCTTCATCACAGCCTCACTCACCACACCAAAACGAGTTTCTCTCATCCTCTCCTCACTCCTAAGGCGCCCGAAAGCTGCTCAACCTTCCTCGATTACTCCATTTCCATAATGCCTCCTCGGTATGAATTAATTATGCATTTATGGTTGATCTTACAATTTAATTTCAGTAAATAAATGTTAATTTTTCTACTTGTTTAGTAAACGCCGAGTTACCCAAACCGGCCCCAGGGCCAAGCCTAGCTCAGACCCTAGGTTTCCCACCTTAGCTTTTTTCAATAAGTTCTCACACACTACTTACAAACCTATCAAGACGAACTATTTAAATAGAAACTTCTTTATCCAGTCTTGCCCTTTAGCTATAGATGTTATTAACTTCTACCAGCTAAATCAACTTGTATATTGTACCAATCCAATCAACACGACCCTCTGTGCTGAATTTTACAATAACTTGGTCAAAGTTGATGACATCTGCTACACTACCACTGTACAATCCATTCCACTCACTATCACACCCACTCTTTTTAACCGTTTCCTTGGACTATGACCTTCTCAGCCATATTTTGTTGTTATCCTCCAACAGACCTTCCCTTCGATCCTCCATATTCACACATCACCCTTGATACTCTCTATTCTTACTTTTTCGAAGAGGAGAGGGACCCGACTGTACAGAGATTTCAGTCTGTCGATCTGCGCATACAAGACTACGCTTTTTACAGAGTCCTAGTCTGCTGTATTCTTCCTTTGATCTCTCGAGATGTGGCAACCATGCGACCCTTCCATACGTTCCTACTCTATGCGATGATCCACCACTTGGACATAAACATAGGTCTACACATGTTTCATAAGATCATCTACGCATCCAGTGTATCCACTCACTCCAGAGTACGGACACCCTACTGCCACATTCTCACCACACTTCTTCATCATCACGGTTGAGATGTCTCTGTCGGAGAGATCATTACTATGACCGAGTTTGATGAGATAGGGTCTAGGAACTTTTCTTTAGCGACCATAAACATCTCGGCCATCGGGGTTTTGTTGTGGAGACGACGAGGTGCTCGACGCTAGATCGATTTGGATGACGAGGTGGACGTTGACATAGCCAATCTTGCTGCCGAGATCGAGGAGCATCTACGAGAGCCTCCACCACTGACTACGGACCAGCGCCTTGGTCGGATAGAGACGGAGGTCCATCATGTCGAGCACATGGACGCCCTACAGTCCCAACACGATGAGATGATGTCGATGTTTCGGTCGTGGCACCCCGACCCATTTTAGCCCCCTGGCCCATCTTCTTAGACCAGAGATGTACTTTTGTTGATCTGACTTTCCCTACTTTGTATGGCTGACTTGTTGTATTACACTATGCAGTTGCCTTCGTTACTTCTATTTATCTGCTTTATATTTGACTTAATATTTGTTTGCTTCATATTTGACTTTTTATATTTAACTTGTATTTTAGAGTTGTGCTTAGTAGAATAGGACTGTTCTAATTTTTCTTAAAATTTTTTATGTTTTCAATATTTTTCAAAAACTAGTATTTCATATCTTTTGAAA
Organism: Boesenbergia rotunda; assembly: GCA_024364735.1. NCBI lineage: Eukaryota > Viridiplantae > Streptophyta > Magnoliopsida > Zingiberales > Zingiberaceae > Boesenbergia > Boesenbergia rotunda. Next base: position 15,219 of record JAGFNQ010002649.1, on the reverse strand, counting down.
AATCATTTTTATTAAGTCTTGAATTTTAAAATTCTTTTCTGACTTAGATTTTTCAAAAAATTACCCCCTTTAAAACTAGGGTTTTTTTACGCAAATGGATTTAGCCTAGGGTTTAACCCTAGAATTGCATGCACATATAGATCTAGAAGCCAGTATCTCACAAGCACCTTAGGACACTTTGATTGATAACCTAGACTGGTTGAGATGCTTAGGTTTATGCCTTGACTCAAGATGCTTTAAGTCAGTGCATCTAGGGTAGTTGGGGAGATAAATACAATTGAACAGCAATCAAGCTAAGTGTTCAAGCTTAGAAAATCTAACTTGATCAGATCACTTAACATGACTAACCCTAGTGAAAGCTACTTTATATAACAGTTAGTAAGTAGCTAACAAGGTTAGACAGGACCCGAACGAGTTCAATTTAGTTGGTTTGATTTTTTTTGCTTGGACTCACTAGAATTGGTTCAATATGTATTTAGTTTTTGTTAAAAACTGGCTTTGATTCGCAATTAGTTTTTCAAGCAGTTTTTTGATATGTGGCAAAGGGGGAGAGAAAAAGAAAAGAATTATTCTTAGTTTTTTTGAAAAACCAAGTTAAATTTTCAAGTTAAGTGCATTAAAACATTCAAGCTTGTCAAAATATTTTTCCAAGTGCACAAAATTTTTCTAAGTACAAAATCTTTTTCCAAGTGCACAAAATTTTTCCAAGTACAAAATCTTTTTCCAAGTGCACGAAATTTTTCTTAATACAAAATATTTTTCTAAATGCAAAAAGATTTTCAAGTGTTGCAGAATTTTTCTAAGTGTAAAATTTTTTTTCGAAGTGCAACATTTTTCTAAATGACTTTTAAGTGAAAAATTTTCAAAGTGCAAAAATTTTCAAAGTGCAAAATATTTCTAAGTGCAAACTTTTTAAAAAGTGCAAATTTTCTAATTACAAAATATTTTCTAAGTATAAAATGTTTTATGCAAAAAGATTTTCAAGTGCACAATATTTTTTTAAGTGCAAAATCTTGGTAAGCGTGCATATATTTTTTTTGCAAAAAATACTTGGTCAAAATTTGTACACTTAGTTTTTTTTTGAAAAATTGCATATCATTGAAAGCTTTAGGGGGAGAATCTCTATTTCAGGGAGAGCTCAGTAAATATTTTTCAAATTAGAATAAACATGTTTGTTATATATGCTTTATATGTTTTGAACTTAACTTTTTGAACATCGTTGCCATAAATCAAAAAGGGGGAGATTGTTGGTATCGGAAGCACCAAGATCGAACCTGAGTTTTGATAATGGTAAAGGGTTCATATGTTAAGGTTATCTCATGATCTAATGAAGTTGTTTAAGTGCGCAGGAAAAGTCCTAGGTAAACTAGGCACGAAGTCTTGATTTAAGGAATTGGGCAATAAGCCCTGGCCGAGGGTTGGGCACCTAAGTCCTGACCAAGGGTTGGGCAATAAGTCCTGGTCGCGGATTGGGCACGAAGTCCTGATTCAAGGAATTGGGCAATAAGTCCTGGGCGAGGGCTGGGCACCGAAGACCTGACCGAGGGTTGGGCAATAAGTCATGGTCGTCGACTGGGCACGAAGACCTGATCCGGAAGATTGGGCAAAAGTCCAACCGGAGGAGCCGGTTGGCAAAAAGGTAAATTCTCCTGAGAGGAGTAGGCGAGGACGCATTCCCCGTAGTTGGGAACATTAGGCATCGGTTCGACCTAGGGTTCCATTTTGGAAACCCAAAGTCAAAACTAAGACTGCTCAGGCTGTGTTCTGGACTTAACTTATATATTATTTATGTTTTAGAACTAACCCTGGTTGCAGGAATAATGGATGAAGTTCATTGCTTCCCATGCACCTGAATGGAGTTAGGTGCTTGATCATACAGGCGCCTGTATGGTGACAGGCGCCCAAGAAGGGCCTTTTTCCAGCAGTCTCAAAGCAAAACCTCCACGTCAGCAAAGAGGCGGTTGTGATCATACAGGCGCCTCAGTTAAAGGGATAAGCGCTGGCCAAGTCTGCGGATGAGGATTCACGTAGAGAGGCCACATGTCAGGCGCCCCCTTCAACACAGGCACCCAAGAAGCCTGTATATAAAGGGGTTCACCCCTTGCTTCCATACACCACTGCTTCCAATGAAAACGTTCAAGCGCTCTGCTCCAAATGCTCCGTGCTCAAGTCTCAAGCACCAACGACGACCCTCGGCTCCAATCTTCGAATCTTTCTCCGGTCGACGGTATACTTAATTTATGTGTTTATATTAAAATTCTATATTTGTGTACTTCAAATCTAAATTATTTTTGTGAAATATAGAATTGTCCAACATAAATGGTCAAGGACCGTGGGCCTTGTAGTAGGAGCCGGTTTAGACTCCGAACCAAGTAAAAGAAAAATGTGTTGGCGTTGTTTGAATTTTGGGTTGCGTAATTACTCTTTTTATTTCTGAAAAAAATTATCGATATTCACCCCCTCCCCCTCTATCGATTCTAAATGATCCCACATAAGGATGTCCTATCAGGACACGACCTCACAGCACTCTCCTCCAGGAACTTACCATTACTCACTTGCCAATCATCTGATCCTCTAGACTTGTTTGGACTTACTTTGCTTAGTGTATGATCGTCTGATCCACTAAGTCTTTCCTGCAATACTAAATTAGTACAACAACAATAATTGTAAAGAAAAATAGTACTGATAAACCTATACTTAGATTTACCAAGATCCGTTGGTCTGGTCGACCACGCACGGTCGACCAGAAACCTTCAGATCAAACTTGCTTGGAGTTTGTTGGATCGAGAGATGCGATAGAGGGGGGGTGAATGTCGCAAATCGTTCGGATTTCGTAAAGAGCAATTACGTAGCGGAATAATCAAAATCAGACAATGCGAACACCAAGATTTTTACTTGGTTCGGAGCCTGGGTCGACTCCTACTCCAAGGCCCACGGTCGTTGACCGTTTACTATGGGCAATACTATAATCGCGCAAAACAATTTTACAAAGATTGATTACAGTAAATTGCAGTAAGAAAAAAAAGACAGCTTTTCTTTGTTACCGACGTCCGGTGTAAATCGAAGTTCCAGAGCAGTTGGACGTCGCCGGCGCTTGTATCTCGAGTCTGGAGGGTTCTGGAGCAGAGCGCGGGAGCAGAAGAGCGTGATTGCGTTCAATGGAATTGATGATTTAAACCTGGGGTCGAGGGCCCTTTATATAGGGCTGGGGGCGCCCGGAATGCTCGGGGCGCCCTCCCACGTGGCCTCTGATCCGGCGTGCTCTCGGTCGTGACTGATCGCTTCGACTTCGGGATAACAGTTGACCGGGGCGCCCGGAGCGCTCGGGGCGCCCGGTTGACCGGTCAAAGCTTCATCCATTTGGTTTCGCGAGGGCGCGCTTCGGCAGCTGGCAGTGGGGGCTTCACTGGGGGTGCCCGCGACACGCGGGGCGCCCGGAGCGCGCGGGGCGCCCGAAACATCAGGGGCGCCCCGAAATGCTGCTGTCGGGGCTTTTTCTTTGTCTGCTGACTTCGGTTGACTCTGGGGGCGCCCGAAACCTCCGGGGCGCCCTGCTCAGCTACTGCCTCACTCCTCTGAGGTTCTCTGAGCTGCAGATACACAGTCCTGCGGTCCTACATCCAGGGTTAGTCCAAAACAGCAAATATTATGTTAGTTTATACAGCCTTAGTTGTCTTGGTTCTGACTTTGGTCTCCAAAATGGAGCCCTAGGTCGAACCGACGCCTAATGTTCCCTCAAGGGGAACGCGTCCTCACCTACTCCTCTCGGGAGAATTTACCTGGTGCCAACCGGCTCCTCCAGTTGGACTTTTGCCTGACGGTCCTTTGTCAGGTCTTGGATACCGGCAGTCCTTCGCCAGTTGCCTAGCAGTCCTTCGCTAGGGCTTTGATACTGGCAGTCCTTCGCCAGTTGCTGAGCAGTCCTTCGCTAGGGCTTGGATACTGGCAGTCCTTCGCCAGTTGCCTAGCAGTCCTTCGCCAGCTGCCTAGCAGTCCTTCGCTAGGGCTTGGATACTGGCAGTCCTTCGCCAGCTGCCTAGCAGTCCTTCGCTAGGGCTTGGATACTGGCAGTCCTTCGCCAGGTGCCTAGCAGTCCTTCGCTAGGGCTTTGTATCCTGGCAGTCCTTCGCCAGGTGCCTAGCATTCCTTCGCTAGGACTTTGTCTCTGCACACTTGAGTAATATTGTTAGATCACAAACAAACTTAACTTTGAATCCTTTGCCAATATCAAAACAAGGTTCGATATGGTGCTTCCTGCACCAACAATCTCCCCCTTTTTGATTTATGGCAACACAATTCAAAGTTAAGTATAAACATATAACAGTTAAGAAATGAAGGAGTTATGAACAGTATAAGTGTAACAAAAAAAAATTTATACTCCCCCTAAATCCCTGAATACTTGTGTTATAAAATACTTAACTTAACACTTTAACTTTGACCCTTCCTCCCCCTTTGCCATATATCAAAAATAAACATGGGTGAACAAGGTAAAAATTTAAAAAGTTTTGCAAGCCTAAATTTTGTAACATAACTTTTTCTTGGCTTGCAAAAAAGGAATTTTATTTCGGTAAAATTTTGACGCCAAATTTCCAATACTTAGAAAATTGCGGGGTTTGAAAGAAAATTTTCTATGTTCAGATGATTCAAAATACAGTTAATTTTGAAAAATGATCTTTTGAAATCAAGTACAGTTAATTTTCAAAAATATGAACTTTGAAAAAGCAGGTAAAGTTAATTTTCAAAAATATTGAACTTTGAAAGATAAGAACTTTACTTTTTGAAAGACAGGAGAAAAAAAATAATTTTAGCCTTTTCTCTCCTTTCCAATCTCTCCCCCTTAATGTGAAATTCTTCTCCTTAGCCATATATCAATAAGGAATTTTTTTAAAAAAATTTAAAATTTATGTATCAGAGCCTATGAGTTTTGAAAACATAAAAATACTTAGCATAATTTTTGAAAGCATAGCAAAAGCTTAACATGCACCAAAACTCCACTTTGAAAGGCATTAAAAAAATTATTTTTGTAGGCAAGTCTTAGAACACTATTGCCTTGAAAATATTAGTACTTTTGAAAACATTATATTTTGAAAAGTAAAAGTACTTTTGAAAGATATTGTGCATTTTTGAAGATATAAGAAGATTATGCATTAAAAACTATAAGTGCTTTTATAATATTAGAGAAAATTATTTTTTTTAAAGCACTTACAAAAGTATTTATCGCATAATATTTTACTTGCATTGGTTACTTTTCCAGTCTGACACAATCCTAGGAAACCTTGTTAACTACAAGGACAGTTTCCTAAGTGTCCTGGAAATTCTCCAACTCATGTAAATACTATTTCCAAAAGAATTTTGAAAAAAATAATAGTATTTTAAAAAAAATTATTTAAGTTTTCAAAAGGATTTTAAACGTGCAGTGCATGAAAACATATAATTCAATAATTCTTTTAATTTAATCTCCCCCTAAACTTGACCCAGTCCTAGGAAGCTTGTTGACTACAAGCGATCTTCCTCTGAGTCTTAAGGTTTGATTTAAATTATAAGAATTGTCTAATAACAAAAAATAATTAATAAACACATTTCAGAAATTCTTCTCTTGACTCAAACTCCTCCTAAATTTGACACATCCCAGGAGTCCTTATGGATCATGAAGTGGACCTTCCTCTGTGTCTTTAGGGTTTATTAAAATCAAAAGAATAGTTTTGAATATCAGTACGGTAATATAATTTTAGGAAATTCAATTTGAAATGAAGATAATTTTCAAACATAAGCAATTTGAAGGCATAAAACTTCTTCTTTTAATTTGTACTTCCCTTAAATCTGACACAGTCCTTGGAGGCTTATTGACCACAAGTTAATCCTCCTCTTGGTCTTAGGGTTTGTCAAAATTAAAGAACAATTTTGAACATGCCTTTTGAGTATGATGATTTTTAAGGGGATAGATTTTTGAAAACATAATTTGGTATGATAACACAGTTTTCGACAACCATTTTGAAATGATAATAACTTTTCAAAGATATTTTGAAAGAAAAAAAATAAACCACTCCCCCTTACTATTTAACTCAATCTAATGTCCTAGGGGATTTCAGTGTTATCCATGTTTGACTGTGTTGACTAGGGTTGACTGTTTTGACCAAGTTTGACCAATCAATGACTAACACAAAACAAGCCCTAGATTATATTTAAAAGAAGTCTATTGAGATATTTAACATGAAAAAAAATGTTAGAAATGAAAATATAGGGTACAACAGACTGAATTAAAAAATAGAGATGATTTTGAATAACTTTTGAAAATAAATTTTTTTTTGAAAGGATATTGATTTGTGCTTTTAGGTCCTAGATGTCTCACCCAGTTCTACGTGGTCAAACATGTTAACCTTATGGGTTGTGTGAGACAAATATTTTAATTTTGAAGATAAATGATTAAATTGAATTTTGAGAATAATTAAGTTGAATTTGAGAATAATTAAGAATAATTAAGTTGAATTTGAGAATAATTAAGAATAATTAAGTTGAATTTGAGAATAATTAAGAATAATTAAGTTGAATTTGAGAATAATTAGTTTGAATTTGATTGAATTAAATTTAATTGATTTAATTAAGATTTGATTGAATTTAATTGATTTAATTAAGATTTGATTGAATTTAATTGATTTAATTAAGATTTGATTAATTTGAATTTGAATGAATTGAATTAATTTGAGTTTGAATTAATTTGAGTTTGAATTTGATTTAGTTGGTTGGGTTGGACTCAACTTTTAGGTCCTAAGCATCTCACCCATTTCTAAGTGACAAAACAGGATATCCTTAACTGTTTTGTGAGATGCATATTTTAATAGAAAGATTTATTTTGAAAAGGCCATGATTAATTTTGAAAAGTTAAATTAATTTTTAAACCCAATTTAAATTTATTTTGAAAGGAGGTATTTGAATCTAAAATTAACTGAAAATTTGTGTTAGATTCGAATTTAACAAAAAATAATTTGAATTTGAATTTCAAAAATTGGCTTCCAGGTCTTGGCGAGGCACTAGGCCTTCTTTGGCCGTAGCCTTATGGGATCATCCACCCTTTCCTTGACAAAGCCTTTTAATGAAATTTCATTTTCAAAATTATTCTTTGAAAAATTTCTGGTCTAACTAGTTTGGGTCTTAGATCGGTAGCTTCGGCTAGTTCCGCCAAATTGGCTTCCCTAACGTACTATCATCTCACCTCCACCCAATACTATGTTGTTCAATTTTCAATTAACTGATTTAATCCTAATCCTAATTCTAGGCAAAAAAAAAAATAAAACACATAATTAAAACAAACAATTGTCTAAGTAAGGTCACAATTGGAGTAATACTCCGGATTTTCGAAATCAGCAAGATTACGAATTAAATTTTCTAACTTATTGACCTTATGTTTTAGGGTTTCATTTTCTTGTTTCAATTTTCTGAAATTTGTTTTAATTAAGTTACATGAATCAATCACATTATTCAAGGTAAATAACGGATTTTCAAATACTGTAAATTTACCTTCGTTGATTGTTTGTTCGGCATTCTTGGTAGCTCTTTTATCTGTGCATTCACTTTTGTAATGCCCGAACTCCTGGCACTTGAAGCATTGAATGCGACTTTTGTGCTTTCGTACTTTTGGAACTGATTCCTTTATCGCCGGTGGTGCAGACCGAGTCTTACGAGTAGGGCACTGATTTTGGTAGTGTCCTCTCTCCCTGCATGTGTAACAAATTACATGATTAAAATTTGAATTTACACTTTTACCTTTTGGTTCTTTATTGGGAATCTCCCCCTTGATCATTGCCGCCTCGGATCTAGGCTCATCTTCTGATTCTGTGTCTGAGTCGGACTCGGGTACTGGTTGAAGCTCCTTCTGTGGTGGTTCTTTAGGAGTTTTCCCTGCAATAAAATTTACACCTTCCTCGACCATTATAGTATCTGTTTGATTATTTAATTCTAAATTTGAAAAGAATTCGAAATCGGTTACCGTCTCAGTCAATTCGTCGTCTAATTCTGGTTCGATTTTGGATTCGGGTTCAGACTCTGACTCGGCTGTTTGTGCTTGGACTGAAAAGGCAAGATAATTTACCTGGTCTTCTTCTTCATCTGAGATCTCTTGATGAAGGTTTACCAATTTTTCCCAGATTTCTCTAGCACATCTGCATGGACCTACTAGCTCGAGTTGCTCCTTGGTTAGGCCACATTGTAGGATTGCTGTTGCCCTTGCATCGGTCTCGATTTGATTGAGGGTGTATTCATCCAATTTGTCCCACTCGATGGATGACTCATCTTCTACGGGAAACGAGAATCCCGTTTGGATGATCTGCCATAACTCCATGCGAGCCTTCAGAAGGGACTCCATTTGACATTTCCAAAACGTGAAGTTCTCGCCGGAGAATAGTGGTGGACGTGCACTGTTCCACTCTTGGTTGGCCATTTAGGATAATTCTTGCACACAGAGGAAAAAAGTAGAAATGTACCAAGACTTGGTCTTGGATTAGTAGTGCGGGAGAGAGAGAAAAATTAGCCTAATAAAAACTATTGCACGGATTTCGAGGCAGACTGATATAGAAAAATTTTATGTCAAAATTTTGAAAATGTTACTTTACCAATTTTGATGATAAAAAGTAAGACTTTAATGTTTGGAAAAGATTTGCTCAGATTAAGGTAGCACGATTTTCGAGAAAAAATAATATTAAAATAATGATAAAAAGTTTATGACAAATTTTCAAAAGTTGATTATTTTGACAATTCTGACTTATGGTAAAAAAATGAGAATTCAAAATTGAAAAAGGCGTAGTGGTGTTAAAAAAAAAAGAAAAGAAATAAGATAAAAAATTTCGTAAATCCGAAAAACTTTCAAACTGGTGGTTGCACCAAGTTTGAACTACCCCGCTCTGATACCACTTGTTGGATCGAGAGATGCGATAGAGGGGGGGTGAATGTCGCAAATCGTTCGAATTTCGTAAAGAGCAATTGCGTAGCGGAATAATCAAAATCAGACAATGCGAACACCAAGATTTTTACTTGGTTCGGAGCCTGGGTCGACTCCTACTCCAAGGCCCACGGTCGTTGACCGTTTACTATGGGCAATACTATAATCGCGCAAAACAATTTTACAAAGATTGATTACAGTAAATTGCAGTAAGAAAAAAAAGACAGCTTTTCTTTGTTACCGACGTCCGGTGTAAATCGAAGTTCCAGAGCAGTTGGACGTCGCCGGCGCTTGTATCTCGAGTCTGGAGGGTTCTGGAGCAGAGCGCGGGAGCAGAAGAGCGTGATTGCGTTCAATGGAATTGATGATTTAAACCTGGGGTCGAGGGCCCTTTATATAGGGCTGGGGGCGCCCGGAATGCTCGGGGCGCCCTCCCACGTGGCCTCTGATCCGGCGTGCTCTCGGTCGTGACTGATCGCTTCGACTTCGGGATAACAGTTGACCGGGGCGCCCGGAGCGCTCGGGGCGCCCGGTTGACCGGTCAAAGCTTCATCCATTTGGTTTCGCGAGGGCGCGCTTCGGCAGCTGGCAGTGGGGGCTTCACTGGGGGTGCCCGCGACACGCGGGGCGCCCGGAGCGCGCGGGGATCCCGAAACATCAGGGGCGCCCCGAAATGCTGCTGTCGGGGCTTTTTCTTTGTCTGCTGACTTCGGTTGACTCTGGGGGCGCCCGAAACCTCCGGGGCGTCCTGCTCAGCTACTGCCTCACTCCTCTGAGGTTCTCTGAGCTGCAGATACACAGTCCTGCGGTCCTGCATCCAGGGTTAGTCCAAAACAGCAAATATTATGTTAGTTTATACAGCCTTAGCTATCTTGGTTCTGACTTTGGTCTCCAAAATGGAGCCCTAGGTCGAACCGACGCCTAATGTTCCCTCAAGGGGAACGCGTCCTCACCTACTCCTCTCGGGAGAATTTACCTGGTGCCAACCGGCTCCTCCAGTTGGACTTTTGCCTGACGGTCCTTTGTCAGGTCTTGGATACCGGCAGTCCTTCGCCAGTTGCCTAGCAGTCCTTCGCTAGGGCTTTGATACTGGCAGTCCTTCGCCATTTGCTTAGCAATCCTTCGCTAGGGCTTGGATACTGGCAGTCCTTCGCCAGCTGCCTAGCAGTCCTTCGCTAGGGCTTGGATACTGGCAGTCCTTCGCCAGCTGCCTAGCAGTCCTTCGCTAGGGCTTGGATACTGGCAGTCCTTCGCCAGCTGCCTAGCAGTCCTTCGCTAGGGCTTTGTATCCTGGCAGTCCTTCGCCAGGTGCCTAGCATTCCTTCGCTAGGACTTTGTCTCTGCACACTTGAGTAATATTGCTAGATCACAAACAAACTTAACTTTGAATCCTTTGCCAATATCAAAACAAGGTTCGATATGGTGCTTCCTGCACCAACAGATACCAGTCCTACAGAGGGCCCGAAGCTAGAAGACGTCAAAGTCGTATGCAATTACCCATAGGTATTTCCCGATGACTTACCAGGGTTAGCACCTGAAAGAGATATAGAATTTGCAATTGAGTTAATTCCTGGTACTAACCCCATTTCTAAAGCACCGTACCGTATGGCGCCGACGGAATTAAAAGAATTACAGGGACAGTTACAGGAGCTGCTTGACAAGGGACTCATCCACCCTAGTCATTCTCCCTGGGGAGCTCCCGTACTATTCGTGAAAAAGAAGGATGGGTCGATGCGAATGTGTATCGACTATCGGGCGCTGAACAACGTGACTATCAAGAACAGGTACCCTCTACCCAGGATAGATGACCTGTTCGATCAACTGAAGGGAGCCACGATTTTCTCTAAAATTGACCTGAGATCTGGTTATCACCAAGTCAGGGTGAAAAAGGAGGATATACCGAAGACGGCTTTTCGAACCAGATACGGACATTATGAGTTCGTTGTTATGCCATTTGGAGTTACCAATGCTCCAGCTATGTTTATGGACTTAATGAATCGGGTATTCTCGGCATTCCTCGACAGATTTGTGATCGTCTTTATCGACGATATCCTTATATATTCGAGAACTCCCGAAGAACATGTTGAACACCTGAGTATAGTACTACAGATTCTTCAGAAGGAACAACTGTATGCTAAATTTTCCAAATGCGAGTTCTGGACATGTTATCTCCAAGGAAGGAATAATGGTGGACCCAATTAAAATCGAAGCTGTGAGTAACTGGACCAGACCCAAGAATGCCAGCGAAATCAGAAGTTTCCTTTGGCTAGCAGGCTATTACAGAAAATTCGTAGAGGACTTCTCTCGGATTGCAGCCCCTATGACAACTCTTACTAAGAAAGACAAGAAATATGTATGGACCGATGAATGTGAGAAGAGCTTTACTGAACTGAAAAGGAGGCTAACTAGCGCTCCGATATTGACTCTTCCAGAAAGCGATACGGGTTTCGATATGTATAGCGACGCATCCAAACTGGGACTCGGAGCTGTGCTTATGCAGAATGGGAAGGTGATTGCCTATGCCTCTAGGCAACTCAAGGAACATGAAAGGAATTATCCTACCCATGACTTAGAACTAGTAGCGGTGGTCTTTGCGCTGAAAATATGGAGGCACTATCTATATGGAAATCAGTGTAAAGTTTATACAGATCACCAAAGTCTGCGATATTTCTTCACCCAGAAAGATCTGAATATGAGACAGCGCTGATGACTCGAATTGGTCAAGGATTATGACTGTGAGATCCTGTACCATCCGGGGAAAGCCAACAAGGTAGCCGATGCACTCAGTAGGAAATCATGTGCTGCTTTGATGTCTTTATCAGCTTTGTCACAACCCCTAGGGGAAGAAATTATGAATTACGGGATTGAAATTATATCAGGACAGTTATCCACCCTGATGATTGCGCCGACATTATTCGACGATATTCTAGAAAAGCAGAATCATGATTCGAGCCTTTAGAGGATCAGGCAAGAGGTTCTCGTAGGCAAGGACGATGGATTTCGGATTTCAGATAGCGGAGTCTTATATCTTCGGGATCGATTATGTGTTTCCGACGACTCCGACTTACGGACAAGAATCCTCGAGGAAGCTCACGGAACGTCTTATGCGATGCATCCTGGGTCTACCAAGATGTATCAAGATCTGAAGAGCAAGTTTTGGTGGTCCGGTATGAAGCGAGATGTAGCCCACTATATCAGTATGTGTTTGACCTGCCAGAGGGTCAAAGCAGAACACCAGAGGCCTGGAGGAGTTCTGCAACTTCTGCCGATCCCCGAGTGGAAATGGGAAGACATCTCTATGGATTTCATCTCAGGGCTGCCTAGAACAACGAACGGATATGATGGTATATGGGTTATTGTGGACAGGCTAACCAAGTTTGCCCATTTTCTGGCTATCAGGATGACCTACTCAGTAGAGCAGTTGGCTCAACTGTACGTCAAGGAAATTGTCCGACTACACGGGGTTCCCAAGACCATTATCTCTGATCGGGATGGTCGATTTACTTCAGATTTTTGGGGACACGTGCAGAAGGCTCTTGGCACGAAGCTGAAATTCAGTATGGCCTTTCACCCCCAGACTGACGGGCAGACTGAAAGAGTGAATCAGATATTAGAGGACATGTTACGAGCTTGTGCCTTGGACTTCAAGGGAAGCTGGTGTCGATACCTAAGCCTGGCAGAGTTTGCTTACAACAACAGTTATCAGGCTACTATCGGGATGGCACCGTACGAAGCACTATACGGAAGGAAATGCAGATCTCCTATATGCTGGCTTGAGAGTGGTGAAAAGAAGGAGATGGGACTCCAGACTGATATTATAGATGAAACCACTCAGGCTATAAAGAATATCCGCCAGAGGATAGAGACTGCTCAGAGTCGGCAGAAAAGCTACGCTGATAAGCGACGCAGACCACTAGAGTTTGATGTTGGGGATTCAGTATTCCTTAAAGTGGCCCCTATGAAAGGGGTGATGAGATTCGGGAAGAGAGGGAAGCTGAGTCCGTGATATGTGGGACCGTACCAGATCCTGAGACGGGTAGGCAAGGTGGCCTATGAACTGGAGCTACCACCAGAAATGTCGGCTATCCACAATGTCTTCCATGTATCAATGCTCAGGAAATGTACCTCTGATGTGAATCAAATGATAGAGCCCCAACCAGTACAAGACCAAGAGAACCAAAGTTCCGAACGCCGACCTATTCAGATCCTAGATCGGGAAGTCAAAAAGCTAAGGAACAAGGAAGTGCCCTTAGTAAAGGTTCTGTGGCGGAACGAGCAATTCGAAGAAGCCACCTGGGAACGAGAGGAGGCAATGCGATTAAAGTATCCGGAACTGTTTTATGTTCGGGACGAACTTTTTATAAGGTACGGGGGATTGTAACACCACAATTTTTCCCATATGTAATGTTATGAATTCATGAAACATTATTATGAAATGTCATGATGGGCTTGGCTTAATGGGCTTTGATGTGGATTAGTGCAAAATGTGATAAAAAGAAAGTGTAGAAAGGAGGAAGCAAGGATCGAACCTTGAACCTCCTAGTTACACTAACCATGTCTTAACCAATGCACCAAGAGTGTTTCGTGTTGAGGGAATAAGAAACGTGCTAGTTAAAGCTAGGGAAGTGAAGAGACATGTCCCTTCATGAGAATAGTATAAAAAAGAGAGGAGGGAGGGAGAGGGAGAAAGAACTTCCATTCTTCTTCTTCCCCACTCTCCCCACTGAAACCTAGAAGCCTCTTCTCCTTTTCATTTTTCGAAAATACACCCTAGGGTTCTAACCCTAGGGAATTGGAAGGAAGAAGACCCCATCCAAGGATCTTGCCCTCTACTAGGGCTAAGGGTCCTAGAGAAGTTCTAGCAAGGGGAACTCTCACCCCTCCTTCAACCAAGGGTACCCTAAGGATTTAGAGAAGGTGAATTTCAAGCGAAAGGATGTAAGTATTCCCTCGCCTGCAGTGTAATTGTTGTTGCATGATTCCTTCTTCTTCTTCTTTTTTCGAAAATGGGAGTTGTCCCTTGTGCAAGTTTCGGCCACCCCCAAGGGGGAGGCCTTGGCTACTCCTTGATGCATGAGGAGACCCCTTGGGACTTAGGGTATATATATATGTTGTTTTCCCTTCATGTTTTGATGACAAAAACTAGGGTTGAACACCCTACACTTTCGGCCAAGGCATGAAGAATTTGTATCCTATGCTTAGTGTATTGCATGATAGTGTATACAAGGTGTTTGTATAAATGTTTGGTTTCAAAAACCCAACTTTTCCCTACCCTACACTTTCGGCCAAGGCATGAAGAATTAGGGTTTAGGGTTGCATGATTATCCTATGATGTATTCTATGCTTAGTGTATTGCATGATAGTGTATACATGGTGTTTGTATAAATGTTTAAATGGAATGCTTGATTGGAGAACTTAACTTCCCTAGCATGTAAATTCGGCCATGCATGAAACATTAGGGTTGGGAAAGAATTAAATTAACCCATGAAGCATGCTACCACTTCCTATGATATGAATATGATTTATGTGACCAATCTTGTCATATATAAAGTATGTTTAAGTGGTTGAAATATGATGTATGTATGAGCATGTCTTGTAGCCCATGGGGCACCCTTATGAATTTCATGTGATGTGGTATGATAATAGCTTGAAAGGATACTCCACTAAGTATGGGATCAAGAGCACCCTTATGTTGTGTGGTGGTGTCCCTATGGGATCATGAGCACCCTTGAAGAGTGGTGTGTCCCTTGAGAGTGGATTTGGAGTACTCCTTAGCATATATGTAAAAGCATGATAAGTATTTTACTTTGAAAGTTGTGTACCCGACTCGGAAGGGGTCGTTAAACAAATCCGGGGTACATGTTAACTGAAGGTCATGGCTCCGGTAGGACGGAAGGGTCCTACTCTAATGGGTTGGTGGCTCGCTACCCCCAATTCATTAGGGAACGCGCTTGATGTGGTACACAACTGGGCCCTATATGATGTTAAAGTATTTTTAAGTAATACCTTTATGGAATTGTTTTGAAAACATTTATTATATGTGAAGGGTATGCTTAAGATACTTTATACTGCTTGCTTAGAAACTTTGATGTTTAGTATGCTATGATAAACTCATGCTTATGATTCATTATGTGTACATGTTGTATTCTTCCGTATGGATTTTGCGAGTAGGACAGGATCCTTACTAAGCATTTGTGCTTACTAGTTTATGTGTTGTCTTATGCTGCAGATAAGGGTAAGGGACACTTAAACTAAAGGAAGAGGTAGGAGGCTGAAGATGTGTGGGG
>JAGFNQ010002648.1:195680-261957 GCA_024364735.1 Boesenbergia rotunda | reverse complement strand
TTGAATCATACAAACATGATTGAACAAGGGAAGTGATCACACACCGGTTTGAATCGATTGATCAGGATGGACATAGGTTGAATCATAAATTCAAAGATTGATCATCAAAGGTAAGACCCAATCATAGGTAGACATTAGATCAAGATCAAAAGAAAAAAAATGAGATGAAAAATCGATTTGATCATTAATGAGAAAGTGAGGTCACAGCAAATACAAGAAGGTCACGGCACCACACCAAGAACAACACCAAACCATGATTAGCTTCAAAACATAATTTTATGAACTGATTGGCAAGGAAAATCGAAGCCAAAAACTCACTTAGGTGCCATTAGGGAGGTTCTTGAAGGACTGAAGAGAAAAAGCTTGCGTAGAAGAAGCCTCGGCACAAGAGAGAAGCGCAGAAGACTTGGAACAACCCGCGAACTTGCAGAGAACAGGGAACTTCCGTAGAGACCTTCGCACAAACTCGCACGGAAAGGAAGGAGAAGAAGGCACTGGAGAGCTCTCGCACGAAGCAAGGGTTGCACGAGTGGGAAGTTTTTGCGCTAGGATTCGGGGAGGATTTAATCGGTAGGTGCATCGGTCCACCAACCAGATTTTAATACATCTGAACGGATCACCATTCGATCTGATAGCGCCCAGACCGATCAGGATATAGACTGATCGGACTGAACCGAGTCTGATCGGTCGGGTGACCGATCAGGCAAGCTCCTGATCGATCGGTTGATCGATCAGGGAGAGATCAGTAGGCTCGGGAGATTTAATGTGAGCCCCCTGATCGGTCTATGGACCGGTCCCCAGCAGGGTGCCAGATCGGTCTGGGGACCGATCCAGGCTGGCTTCAGTAAACTTGGTTAAAATTTGGAAAGTCACTGCTTCCCACGCTGATTGGTCCTGTGGACCGATCACCAAAGGAAGGAGCCAGATCGGTCCAGAGACCGATCAGCCCTATGCCTGATCGGTCCGGTGACCGATCAGGGTTCCTAATACGATCTGAAATAAACTGAAACTTTCAGTTTCAGTTTCGTACACGATTTCTCATGGGATCTGATGACAAATGTCGATCTATAAAGTGATCCCTCGCCTATAGTTGATCCCTAAGCAAGGATTAAAGGTCCTTATGGTTTGATTCAAGCACTTTGCTCCACCCAAGTGGAGTCAAACTCAAGCAACAATCAAACAAGCAATGTCACCTAGGTTTGTATCAAATTCAGTGTTCCAATCAAGTTTCCTTGATTAGAATGTCCAAGTATGATCATGGAGCCATATACACATATGTTATGCAATGGTTTTCCCCATACTTGGTCACCACAGTGATTATTATCTCGTCAACTTAACTTCTCAAGGGATGCAATGGCATTTTGAGAAATTTAGTTGAACCTAACATCTCACCCCATATCTAGCAAACAAAAACATTTTGGTAACCCTTATAGTTTGTGTGAGATGTCCCCAAAGTTACCCAATTGTTTCCCAACAATTTCGAAATAATCATCAAGGGTTTGAAAGCCATTTGAAAATCATGAAGCACGACACATTCCCAACTCCCGTCTTAGGAAACTAAACTCATTTTCAGGAAGTGGTTTAGTGAAAATGTCAGCTAGGTTTGATTTTGACTCTACATGAGAGAGTACAATATCTCCCCTAGCTACATGATCCCTAATGAAGTGGTGACGCACCTCAATATGTTTGGTCCTAGAATGATGGACTGGATTCTTGGTTAAGTTAATTGTGCTAATGTTGTCACATAACACTTGCACACCCTTGTAACTCAATCCATAGTCCTCTAGAGTGTGAATCATCCACAACAATTGTGATACACTCTCTCCCATGGCGATATATTCTACCTCGGTCGTGGAGAGAGCAACACAATGTTGCTTCCGACTTGACCAACTTACTAAGGACGAACCTAAGAATTGGCAACCCCCACTTGTGCTTTTCCGGTCCAACTTACATCCACCGTAGTCGGAATCCGTATAGCCAATTAAATCAAATGATTCAGTACGAGGGGTACCATAGACCGACTCCAATTGTGCCTTTGAGATATCTCAAAATTCGCTTAACAGCGATTAGGTGAGATTCCTTGGCACAAACTTGATACCTAGCGCACATACCCACAGCAAATAGTATATCAGGTCGACTAGCCGTGAGGTATAGCAAGCTACCTATCATGCTTCGATATTGAGTCAAATCAACAGGTTTACTACTTTCATCATTGTCTAATCTAGTGTTTGTAGCCATGGGAGTGGTTACCTCTTTTGAATCACTCATATTGAATTTTTGAAGCATTTCTTGTGTGTATTTCGATTGGTGCACATGGATCCCATCACGAGTTTGCTTAATTTCAAGTCCAAGGAAGAAAGTCAACTCTCCCACTAGACTCATCTCAAATTCATTTTCCATGTGTCCAATAAATTCATTCAAATAACCCTTATTGTTTGAGCGACAAATTATGTCATCGACATATACTTGAGCTACAAAAATATTGTCACCATCTCTTCGTTGAAATAGCGTTGGGTCTATTTGGCCTCTAACAAAGCCCTTCTCAATTAAGAATGTCGACAACCGCTCATACCAAGCTCGGGGTGCTTGTTTAAGGCCATAAAGTACCTTTTTGAGCTTGAACACGTGGTTTGGAAATTCGGTACTCTCAAACCCCGGAGGTTGTTCGACGTAGACCTCTTCTCTAATCAAACCATTCAGGAAGGCCGATTTGACGTCCATTTGATATAATTTGAAACCACGATGAGCTGCAAATGCAAGCATCAATCGGATGGACTCTAATCGTGCCACGGGAGCATAGGTCTCATCATAATCAAGACCTTCAACTTGACTGTAGCCCTTGGCTACTAAGCGTGCCTTGTTTCTAATGATTTCTCCCTTATGGTTCAATTTATTTTTGAAGACCCATTCGGTTCCAATAATGGTGGTCTTCTTGGGTCTAGGAACTAAGTCCCAAACTTGACTCCTTTCGAATTGACCTAGCTCATCTTGCATTGCAATGATCCAATCGGGATCATTTAATGCTTCATCAATTTTTCTAGGTTCAATTTCTAAAATTAGGGCAACATCATTAGCCTCATTCCGAAAGAATGATCTAGTTCTAACCCCCTGATGGATGTCTCCAACAATTTGGTCTTGGGGATTACTAGAGGCTAATCTAGTTTGCCTAGGGGTTGGTGGTGCTTCTTGAACTGGTTCACTAGACATAAGTTCAGCCTTAGGATCCGGCTGATCAATGGGTTGTCTAGGTTCACCATCATCAGACTCATCACCATCAACAACACTTGGAGTTTTTTTCAAACTTAGTCTCCTAAGTTCGAGTTGATCTCCGTCTACATTTTCTGATTGGTCACTTGTTTTTGGAACTTCTTCAAAGACCACATCAGACGACTCATCAACTAATCTAGATTTCTTGTTGTAGACTCGGTAGGCTTTGCTAACGAGGGAGTACCCGACTAGTATCCCTTCATCAGCCTTTGCCGTGAACTTCCCAAGGTGGTCCTTGGTGTTTAGAATGAACACCTTGCAACCAAACACCCTAAGATGTTTAACTGTAGGTAGTTTCCCAAACCAAAGTTCATGGGGAGTCTTTCCTAGAAACCTATGAATGAGGACCCGGTTTTGCACATAGCAAGCTGTATTTACAGCTTCAGCCCACAAGTAACTCGGGAGTGAGTACTCATTAAGCATGCTTCATGCAGCCTCTTGAAGAACACGGTTCTTCCTCTCTACAACACCATTTTGATGTGGTGTTCTAGGAGTAGAGAACTCATGCTTATAACCTCTATCTTGACAAAATTCTAAAAACCTTTAGTTTTGAAATTCGCCTCCATGATCACTTCTAATTGTCTTAATTGTTAATGATTTCTCATTTTCAACTCTTCTACAAAAATAAATGAAAATATCTAAGGTTTGGTCCTTATATTTTAAAAAGTAAGTCCATGTATATCTAGTGAAATCATCAATGATAACAAAGCAATATCTACTTCCATTCAATGATATGATGGTACTACAATCAAATAGATCCATATGAAGTAAATCTAATGCATTGGAAGTACTTACAACGCTTTTACCTTTATGTGCAGATTTTGTTTGCTTACCCATTTGACATGCATCACAAAGTTTGTCTTTCTCATACTTGATGCTTGGTAAGCCACGGACTAGTCCCTTGTTGGCCAACATCCGGATATTCTTCATGTTGACATGTGCTAACCTCCGGTGCCAAAGAGTGGATTCTTCTTCTTTTGACATGAGACACTTAGCAAAAGCATTAGTAGCACTTTTAAATGAAACTTGATAAATATTGTCTACTCTTGCTCCTACTAGTACCGTGTCCAAGGTGTCATGTTGTCTAACTAGACATTGACTTGGTTGGAAGTCAATTGTGTAACCCATGTCACACAATTGGCTCACACTTAGGAGATTAAATTTCATCCCCTTGACTAGAAGGACATTTGAAATTCTAAGACATTCGGATATTTGAATGTCTCCTATTCCTATGACCTTAAGATTACCATTGTTACCAAATGATACATTACCTCTACTTTTCTTGTGAAGTGTGGTAAACAATGATCTATCCCCGGTCATGTGTTTGGAGCATCCACTATCAACGAACCAAGTTGATAGATGCTCCCTCTTAATCATAACCTACATAATTCGAAAAATAGATGTTTTAGGTACCCAAACCTTGGGACCTAAAGCATCAACTAAACATGACTTAGGCACCCATGCCTTGACCATTTTCTTTTGGATTTTGGGTGTCCTAGTTTTTCTCATATCAGTCCTAGACATGAGAGACACAAATGAGGGTTCTTTGGGTCGGTAACCAATACCGGCCCTATTGTAAACTGCCCTTTGGGCATTTAGGATCATGTCTAGGGTCTTAGAGCTAGTTGAGAATTTTCCAAGAATATTCTTGAGCTTCTCAACTTCACTCTTCAATGATTGGTTTTCCTCTACTAGCAATTCATCATGCAAATCATTGACTTCCTCAACCTTAGAGGACTTCAAATTTTCAATTTCAAGTTTCAATGATTTAATTTCATCTTCTAGCAGTTCAACATGTAAATCATCAATGTTATCATCCCTAGATGCCTTCAATTGATCAATTTCTAATTGCAATGCTTTAACCTTATTCTTTGATTTCTTAAGCATACTAGTTAAACATGCAATTGCTGTATAACACTTTTCAAGCTCGGGAGAAGTTACCTCATCATCATCCGAAGATGATGAAGCTGCGTTTGAGGAACTTGAAGACTCATCACTGCTCTCCTCTCCAAGAGCCATAAGAGCTACATGCCTTGTGCTCTTCTCCTCCTTCTCTTCATCGGATGAGCTTGAGGATGACTCATCCCAAGTGGCCTTCAAGGCCTTCTTCTTCTTCTTGGATCTCTCTTCTTTTCTTTTGGATTTCTCCTCCTTCTTCTTAAGCTTTGGACATTC
Source organism: Boesenbergia rotunda (assembly GCA_024364735.1). Lineage (NCBI taxonomy): Eukaryota > Viridiplantae > Streptophyta > Magnoliopsida > Zingiberales > Zingiberaceae > Boesenbergia > Boesenbergia rotunda. The sequence continues at coordinate 256,515 of JAGFNQ010002648.1, read as the reverse complement.
ATTCTTGAAATGCCCTTTTCTACCACACTCAAAACAAGATGCATTAGTCTTATCAAGTTTGGATTCACTAGAGTTACCTCTATTCTTGAAGCGTCGATCCCTTCTCATCATCCTTCGCACGAAGTTTGCCATTTCGGATGAAGAAGAGCTACTGTCATCTTCCTCGGAATAGGACTCGGATTCGGAAGAGATGAGGATGAGGAGACCACCTTCTTCTTCTCCTTCTTCTTCTTGTTGGTTCGGTCCCCTGCAACTAAGGCAATCCCCTTCTCCTTGGGGCCTTTGTTAGCCATTTCATGCAATTCCATCTCACAAAACAAATCATCTAACTTTACAATAGATAAATCCTTGGATACTTTGTAGGCATCCACCATGGATGACCATAAAGTATTCCTTGGAAATGCTTTCAAGACATACCTCACAAGGTCGCGATTCTCGACCTTTTCATCAATTGAATGAAGCCCATTGAGGACTTCCTTGAACCTGCTATGAAGCTCACTTACCGACTCATTCTCCTTCATGGAGAGATTTTGAAGTTGATTGAGGAACAAGTCCCTCTTTGCGATTCTAGAATCCCGGGTGCCCTCATGAAGCTCAATGAGTTTGTTCCACAAGTCCTTTACACTTGTGAAAGGACCAACTTTGATGAGTTGATCTTTGTTCATGTCACATTGTAGAGTGACAACCGCCTTCGCGTTGGCTTCACTCTTCCGAGTTTGTTCAGCAGTCCACCTCCACGATTCGAGTTCTTTGCCTTCATCATCCTTAGGAGGGGTGAATCCCTCCTTCACCGCGAACCAAGTATGGATGTCCATCTTCAAGTAATATTCCATCTTCGATCTCCAATATTGGAAATCAGCACCATCGAAGAATGAAGGTCAGGTGGTAGAGAAGCCTTCTCTCAATGTCATCTTGTTGACAACTCTCGGATGTTAAGCCGTAAACAGAGCCCCAAGCTCTGATACCACTTGTTGGAAACAAGATGGCTAGAGAGGGGGGGGTGAATATAGCCAATCACTTTTTCTTGCACTTAACAAGTTTCCTGCACTCAACTTATCAGTAGCACAGCGGAAGAAACAAAGAAGAATGAAGCAGTGCAGTAAACGAAAACAGAAATGACAGCAAACAGAGACAACTACCAAGATCGCTAACAAAAGAGTTTACAAGGTTCGGGGATAACTTGCCCCTACTCCTTGGCGTGCCCTTAAGGTGGGCGATCCCTTGATCGTCGGCAGATCAAGCCCCGGTTTTCACCGGATATAACGCAACCTCCTTCTCGGTGGAGAAACCTCTCCACAACGTTTCAATCACAGATATAGTTTAAGCACAAAGAAACAACAAGAACGATCTTACTCAAACACTTAGCAAGGACAAGAACACAGCAAGCTTCCCTGAGCTCCACCCAGTGGCGATCTCACGCAAGAACCCCTCTTTGTGTCTTCCCACTGTCGGACTCAAGCTCCTTGTTCTCTCCTTCAAGCGCTCAAGTAATGGATGATTGCTTCTCGATCGCTTGCTCAAATTGATGAAAACTTCAAGAACACAGCGAGCAAGTTGTGGAGAACACAAGGCGCGGCAAGAACACTAGTTCACGAACTCTGCTTCCACGAAGCCAACTTCCGGCCTTTTGATTCTCCACACAGCACAAGGTGACAACATCCTCCGTAGCCTCCAGCTACTTCACTGCCAACGCTAGCTACCACTGAGACCTCTCTGGTCTTCCTGAGATCCCCTCAGCCAAGCCCCAGTCTCGGCTCCAGTCTACAGCTCGGCCGTTGCAACCTGAAATGGAGAATCGGACAAACCTGCTCCAAGGAAAGCCTCCATTGACCTCTCCTTGAGTGTTAGAATCCTCCCCTGTCACCTGCAGCTTAATCACACTGTTAGAGCAGTAAATCATACAGTAAATCAAATATCAGAGGCAAACAGCAGCGAATCGGATACGATCAGACGCTCTGACCGCGTCTGACAGTGTAATTTGAATTAAAGTGATCGGTCACCGGACCGATCCAGGACTTGTGGATCAGTCACCAGACCGATCTACTGCTGTGGTGGGATTCCCAGCTCTTACGGCAACACAGCCTGATCGGTCACCGGACCGATCAGAACAGATGAACAGTGATTTTTTAATCAGCTCCTAAGTCCCTGATCGGTCACCAGACCATTCAGGACTTGATCAGCAAGGGAACTCACTCACTTCCCGCTCCCTGATCGGTCACCAGACCGATCAGGAGCAAGGCAACAAGGAAGCAGCCTGCTCCCTGATCGGTCACCGGACCGATCAGGAGCCACACAGTAGGTTCCCAACCTCACTGTGCGCTCCCTGATCGGTCACCGGACCGATCAGGAGCCACACAGTAGGTTCCCAACCTCACTGTGCGCTCCCTGATCGGTCACCAGTCCGATCAGACATTGCTGGATCGGTCACCAGACCGATCCACGAAGGAGCACCATGCCAATGTCCCTGATCGGTCACCAGACCGATCCAGGGACTCAACCCTAGCCCTCCAAGCTAGTGTTTCATCCACCTTAGCCCTCCAAGCCAAGGATTTTTCCATCTAACTCTCCATGTTGGGAATTTGCACCTAACCCTCCAAGTTAGGACTTTTCACCTAGCCCTCCAAGCTAGGACTTTTCACCCAACCCTTCCGAGTTAGAACATCATCCAACCTAGCCCTCCAAGCTAGGCACCTGACCCTCCAAGCCAGGACTTTTTCACCTAATTCTCCAGGATGAGAATTTGCACCTAACCCTCCAAGTTAGGACTTTTCACCTAACCCTCCAAGCTAGGACTTTTCACCCAACCCTTCCGAATTAGGACTTTTCCAACACCTAGCCCTCCAAGCTAGGACTTTTCACACCTAACCCTCCAGGTTAGGATTTTCCAACACCTAGCCCTCCAGGCTAGGATTTTCCATATCATGCCTAATTCTCGATCAGGACTTAATCATAATCATCATAATCATAATCAACCTAAACTAAAATCGATGTCAACACCAAAACAACAATCAGGGCCAGACTGCATCAACAAGTTGGACTTTCGATTGTCATGCGTTCGATCAACTATGACTCACTTAGACTTTTGATCTCATGCCAACTCTTTTTTAGATTTCTGACCATCAAATGTTCATTCACCCATGACACTTGAACTCCTCGTCTCATTCCAACTCTTTTTCCGCGTTGTCGTTAATGCTTAAAAAGCGATGTTGATGAAGCCGTTGTAGAAAGTATATCTACGACAACGCTTTTTCCGCGTTGTGGTTTGGAGCAAAGACAACGCTTTTTTCACGTTGTCTATTGGTTTTTAAAAAGCGTTGTTATTGACGCTGTTGTTAAAAGTCGGGTATCAAAGACAACGCGGAAAAAGCGTTGTGGTTTGGCACAAAGACAACGCAAAAATCGTGTTGTGTATTGTTACTTAAAAAACGTTGTCTTTTTAATAGGCAGTGTTTTTCACAATTTATAATATTCACAATTTATAAACTTTTTTATTCACAATTGATAATATTCACAATTTACAATATTCACAATTTACAAGCATTTTTATTCATAATTGATAATATTCACAATTTACATTGATAATAGTTTACAAAATTCACTTATAATACAGTGCATTATTTACAAAAGTGTTTGTATTCCATATTAAATACAAAAAATATCTCAATTCACAAGTTCTATAAAACTTCATCATTCACAAGTTGTTCTTTGGGGCTGCTTGTTAACTCGATTTGCTTTAACACTGCATAAAAATAATAAATTGGGATAGGAGATTATATACACACAAATAAGACTGCTTCCATATGTGACAACTAAAAAGAATATAAAGCATACCTAGATGAACTATTAGAGATTATGATAAACAGAATCAATGTAACACTGACCTTTTGTTAACTGAAAAATATGCAGAGCACAACGCTCAACGGCAAGTCTTACTGGGCCACTCCCATTCTTTAACTGAAAAGATCTATGTCTAATGAACTAGGTTGCAGATTCAGTCATATCCATAAGTACTTGTAGCAGATCCTGGTATCACTAGTTTGTTGGATAAAAAAGATAACGCAATTTTATATGACTAGTAGCATCATGTAACCATTACAAGAAAAAAGGCCTATTGTGACATTTACGTTATGACATTTAATAATAAATGTCATTGTAAATTAATTATAATGACACTTACTAAAACAGAAATATTTGATTAGACCTTTTATGATGACATTTTTATAAATGTTTTTATAAACCTAAATTTTTTCTTATTAAAACAGATAATTTGTTTTATTTTTAATTTGTTTAATTAAATTTTTTCACCCGAACAAATACTCCTCCAACTTAACCGCGCCATCGAGCAAATAGCCAAATACCACCGCGAACCCTAAATCGCCCGCTCCCTTCCTTCCTGCCGCCGCGATCCTCCAGCCTCGGCCTCCACCGCGCCGGCTACAACAAGCGGTTCATGAGCCAGCTCGACGTGGCGAGCGGGAGGACCAACACATTGGTCGACTCCATGCGAGCCTCCTCCCCACCCACCCGAGGGTGGCCTCCGCCTTGGCCGTCGCCGACGACGCCGAGTACAAGGACTGGCTGGTAATTAAAGCTTTGCTTCCGAAACTGTTCTGTTTTCATTTTGTGACAATGGTGCTCATTTGGCGGGAATTGCGGGACGCAGACGCAGCACCCGTCGGCGCTGAGCAACTTCGACGACGTCGTCGTGGCGTCGAAGGGGAAGCAGATGGTTATATTCCTCGACTACGACGGCACTCTGGCCCCTATCGTTGACGATCCCGACCGTGCCTTCATGTCGGAGCCGGTGAGTCCTCACAATTTCATTTATTTTTCAAAAGAATACTTTCCGTGAAAAATCCAAATTGCGTGTTAATCACAACCTGAATTCAGATGAGGGAGGCCGTTCAAGACGTAGCGAGACATTTCCCAACTACCATCGTGAGTGGCAGATGCAAGAACAAGGTGAGAGCTTCCTTGTCTTCTCTACACATGTCAAAGGTTGAAGTCGGTTTCTCATGAACTCACCCTAACATGCATGTTTAGGTGTTTAATTTTGTACGATTGAAGGAGTTGTACTATGCTGGGAGCCACGGCATGGACATAAAAGGTCCGGCAAAAGCACCAAGCATACAAAATCCAATGTCTGTCTCTACCTCTGCACTCAAACACTACCATTTTTTATTGCCCTCTGCACTCAAACACTACCATTTTTTGTTGCACTTAAATAATAATCTATGACGGTTAAAGATGTCTTTTTTTTTTTTGCTATTGGTGTCCAAGGGCTGTTATGTTTTCTACGCAAGTGAAAATTATGGCATTAGAAAAAAGCTTGCTTAAGCATTTCTGGTTGTTATTACACAGTATCTTTGCAAATCTTTAATTTTGCATGTGTCTACAGGCTACAAAGATTTTCATTTTCATATTGTGTATGTCTAATTGACAAATCTCATGTAAAAAATTCACTTCAGAAATTTTGGTGGCACATATACATCTTTTTGCTAAAAAAAATCTAAATAAAGATCCCCAAAATGTTTATATGTGGTATATAGTTCCACAGAAAACAAGTTGAGATGGTAAGGAGATTTATTATATTTTACCATTACCTTGTAAAAGAGTGATTACAACTGCTGTGCATGGAGGCACTCCACTTATCAGCTAAAATTGGTCCTAGCAACTAATACGCTCTGCTCTTGCTTGAGACCGTCAATGAATGAGCCATCTGAACAACGTGCATAAATGTCGTTTATTCAGTTTTTAACAACTTGAATGTGTTAGGCTTTATATAATGCTACACATTTTTGGGAGGGCAGATTTTCCTAAAGGGGTGCACCTAATTTCGAGTGTTTTTGAGCCACATGTCATACTTTGTTTTATTCATCTCCTCTATTTTACGCACTGAAATTACTTTTGACTTCACAATGTTATTATTGTTATTATTATTTTGATCATTTTGTTAAAATATCCTAGGAGATTTATGAGAGTGATATCTACAAAGATAAATCTTTCTTTGAGCGGAAAAGTTTATAAAAAAGTTGTCTAGGTGTTTTGCCAAAATAGTTTAAAGAACATTTTTACTTTAGAATGGTTCTTTTCAACTTGAAAAATCTGACATATACTAATTGACTCCTAGGAAGTCTATAGTATGACTTTTTTGGCCAAAATAACTTTACTTTGGCTCGTGTACTTTTATAAGACATCAAATGAAATCATATTTCTTCTTCTTGATTCTCCCACTTATTACAATTTGTTAATCATATCATTGTTCTTTCCAAGTTTTATGAGTTCGAAGTAGTTGCTTTTGTTTGTTCTTTTGAATCTTTCTGTTGACTTGGGCCATTGTTTCTGGAAAGATGGCATAGGTAGTCTCATTTTGTGATCTGATGGGTAACTAGGATTTCTTCTTCCAGTCTTCCATGGCTACCATACTGCTCTAGATAACTTCAAATGGATGGCAGAACATGGTGATCCATCATTCCATCGTCACATAACCAGTAAGTGTCACACGTTTCCAGAAATCTTTGACAAAGTATCTCAGTGCATGCCTGTACTTTTTGTGTGTGCGTGTGTGTTTTTTTTTCTCATTCAGCTGTTGTTTTGTGTATGCTCCTCAGTTGCTGAAATATGGGGGCTCTTAGGTCTTCGTCTTGCAGATGATCCAATTTTACCTTTTAATTATCTTTCTTATGCTACTCAGTTACATGTAAGTGCTTATTTGCCTAAGCCTTGCTATGTATCACTTTTGTTTCTTTCCTTTTATTTTTCTCTGTAATTTATTTTTGTCTTGCATGCCCCAATTGGTAATCTATGTTTATATTGAATTGAAATTGTTCAGGTTATCACTAAGATATGAACTTTTGCATTATTTCATACTTGGCCTGGTAAAATTGCTTGTTTATATTGGTGGAAGAATAGGTACGCAAATTACAGAGTCATAACAATATTTGTCTGATCACTAAAGAAACTAGGAATCATCTTCGTTCTTTTGGTCTTCATGGGTTCTATAATTACAGTATTTAGGATTTTTTTTTTTTATACGTTGTGTATATTTATCTCTCTAAATTCATGGGCCTTGGTTTAAAACAAACCTGTACTTTTAGATCATATTGCCACCTCCATAGGAGGTCAAGAATAGAGGGTCGTGTTTAGTTTGCCAAAGCTATTTTCTTAACCTTTCTTTCTGTTTGTCATCTAGTAGAAATTCCCTTTACCTTTCATCCATTTGCCAGGTCATACAAAATTTAACCCAATTGTATTAATTAGTAAGTATTATTGAAGCTGATCTTATAATACTTTTGCTTTGATAGACTCAAATTATATAGCCATTTTAAGTATCTCTAACGGTAAAGTCTTTTTCTATTTTTCTTACTTTATTATTATATTTAGTTAGTGCGTTATTGATTTTTAACATCTCCACATCTCCATTATTTTTGTATTTTTTATGTAGACTGGATGTTCTGTCTTGATAAAAAATCTATTTGATCCGACAAAAATTGTGGCAAAAGGAATTGTTCGTAGCATGGATCCGAATACTGAAGTAGGAAGACAGTCGTTGGGACCAAATTGGTGTGAAATACAAGTTCTAGTTGTCCTACAACAGGAAGAGAGTTTGATTAGGCCATATGATCTTTTACAAAGATTTGAGGATGCACTTGGAGGAATGATAGCTTGGCCTTGTCATCTGGTATGATATGCAATTTTTTAATTAACTATTATTATTATATATGTCATTATGTTAGTGTCTTATAAAATGAATATTAATTATATTTGCAGTTAACAGTTGATGAAGAAGCCTTCTACTAGGTGCATGAGGTTAGATTTTTATTTTTGTTGATGTGTGTCGTCTTTCTTTTTTCTCCAAATTCAAATCTATATGACATTGTATTATATTCTTTTACTGTGTTCATTATATGACATGACATTGCATTATATTCTTTTACCGTGTTCAAATCTATTGGTTGATTATTTATCATGTTCATTTTGCAACCTTACGGTGGTCATCTTGCCTTCTACTTAAGTTTTAGCATTTGTTGGTTTGGTTTGCTTATGAAAAAAATCTAAATCTAGATTATATATATGTATTTTTTCTTTATTATATACTTTAATTTTATTTCATTTACACAAACTAATTAATATATAATTTTTTTTTTGTAGGTGACAAGAATATTGGATTTTGTTTTAGATGTGATGGTTGAAGATTGAAGATGCAGCAAAGTTTGGAAGTTTGGTTATATTTTGATTTAGGAGAGACTTAATTTTTTGCTAGTTCTTAAACTAAATGTATTGGATATATTTGTGATTGTGATTAGTGCATAGATATTTTCTGAGGTGAACAATTTGACAGTCTTGTATTGTAAAAAAAATTGATAATTATTGATTAGCATTTTAATTTTAATTTAAAATTTTTATTTGTGTTTATGTTAATTAATTATATCCGTAAATATTTATATCATGAAAATATTGAAAATGGGAGATATTTATTAATATATGATATTTTTTATGTCACAATAGAATACCAAATCATATAGATAAAAATATCATTATAAAATTCATATGAAGATATTTTAAAATGTCATAATAAATAATTATTAATGATAATTTTAAATGTCCTTATAGACTAATCTAGCAAACATTTATATGTGTCACTATAAATTACATAACGAGACATTTTAAATTAACTTTATAAACTGTCATTGGTGACATATTATCACTATAAATAAAATTCAAGACAATAATTTTAAAGGACATATAAATTTGTCATCATTACTATAATAAAACAACATATATCAATGTCATTACAAATTTTATAGTGACACTATTTTTTGTCACTATAACAATTATTAGTGTTGTCACTATTTTTATTTTATAATGACATTAAGAATTGTCACAAGTGATAAGACTTTAGACGGCATCACTATAGAGGACATTTTAACTTAATGTCACTATATCAAAAATGTCAGTATAAGTAATATATGATGACACTTTTCAGTGTCATTAAAAGCATTTTTTCTTATAATGATTCATGTTTTCGAATCATGTCCAAGCCAGCTAAAGGCTCATCATCTCTTAACTATATGTTAAAAATAACCAATACTTGCCCTAACTCATCGAACAATTGCACGCATATTATGGTTTTTTACAATATATCGTAACAAATCTCATAATGTTCTTTTACAGAAATACATATCAAACTTATTATAAATTATCTTTTTGTGGAGATTGACAAGCATGAATACATCAAAGCATGAATTATTGCAGATACAAATGCAATGAATAAGCTAAGCAACAATATTGATATGATATTATTAACTTTGGCTGGATTTCTAGAATTGAGATTGGATCCAATTCACAGTCTTCTTATCCACTTGGAAAGCCTTTGCAAGAATATCATCTGAGATGTTTGGCTTTGAACTAAAGACAGTGTTGGCGATGGTGATTACTCCTGGATTTTGGCTACTTAGAAATGACATCGCAAGAGCCCTCGTCCTACCAAGATTGAACTGGAAGTGAATTAAGCCTTGAGGGAACACGAACACATCGCCCTTTTTAAGCACTTTGGTCACCAACTTGTTCTCGGGATTGGACGTTATGAATCCAACATAGAGCGAGCCTTCCAGCACTGTTTGGAGCTCTGTGGCACGAGGGTGGATGTGCGGAGGATTGAGACCGTGGGGGGCATAGTCTACTCGAGCCATGGAGATGCCAAGAGTGTTGAGGCCGGGAATTATATTTGCATTTATGAGTGTCACATTAGAACCAACTTTGTTCATGGTGCTACGAGGCACGTTGAGACCCGACAAGAAGAAGTCATCAGCTTCAACGAGTTCTGGGTTCTTGCAAGCGAATCCATTCACTATAACTGCTTATAAATACATTGAAGCATGTATGTAAATTAACCATATATCATCTCCATGCATGCATGTATATGTTAGGAAAGAGAAATTTAAGGTAAAAAATTAAATATAAATATATATAAGCTAGCTAGGTAATTAATTAGTATACCTTCGGACATTCTGTCTGCAACACAGAAGTCTTGAAGGGCACCTGGATCACGGGCTAAAGCTTGAGAGAAAGACAAAGCTGCAACGAGAGCAACAATAAGCAGGAGGAACAGATTAGAAGCCATGGGTTCGTTGAAGAGAGAGAGAGAAGAGGGCTTTGGTTTTGTTATTGATGAAGCACATAAAGTGGATTTATATAGAGAGAGAGAGAGAGAGAGGGAGGGAGGCGTTGAATTTGTTGATGGGTTAAGGGAGCTGTTGATTTGGAGAGTTTGACTTTGCTGTTAATTGACCGGAAGAGTTCTAATTGACAAACAGAATTTTCCAAGACTGGATTTGCGCACGAGCAGGAATCAGTCTAATATATATTTTCTCAAAAAGACTTGTTCGGTGGGGAGCCTGCTTTACGTGTTACATAGCTCCATCCACCATGTCAACGATCAATTTAGTCAAACTTATATTAAGATTGAATGTGATAAATCAATATTAAATTAAATAGTAGATGAATCTGAAATGATTAATTTAGTTTTATGAAAATTTTTTATCGGTTATCAAGATAAATTTAAAAATATTTATGATAGACGATATAAAAATTCAACGTCTTAAAATTAATGTAGAATTTTTTTTTTTTTACTACTGTATTACAGTGAGGGCCAGACATGGTAAATCAAACAGCTAGGAATGATTGGTTATAAGTCTGGCATGCAATAATGATTAAATGGCAGCCGTCCGTGGCCGCGTTGTCACCTCACATGACGTTGTCGCGGTCGCCTCGTGAAGCTGTCACCGTGGGTGCCTTGTGCAGCCGTCGCAGCAGGCTGGGAGTTCCTACTTTTCTTTGTGCAACAAGTGCATGCGAATCTCAACATGGACCGTACACACATCCTCGTGCATGGAGTCCGTTCCGGTTCTCATAAATGAATAACATACGGAGTAATTTTTTTAAAATAAAAACTTATCCTTTCGAAGAGAATAAAAAAAAAACTCAAAAACAAACATCACCACTAGGGATGGTAATAAATCGAGTTCGGATCGGATTCTATATCCTTCGTATTCATATCCATCAGGTATCGAATATCCATCGGGTATATCCATACCTATTAAAGGATCAGATATCTTGTATACTAATAATTTTTTTTCTTTATATCCAACTATATCATTAAACAAAAGTATATTATAATTAACATTAAAGTTAAAAAATATATATATCTATAATTTTAAAAATAGATTAAACATATATATAATCTATTTCTAACATTAATACACATTATTAATAGGTTTTGGGGAAAAATCTTTAATGTATATATGTATTTTTTATTANGGCAGCCGTTTGTTGCCATCTTTGTGGTTGCGTGCATGCCTCACATGGCCGTTGCCGTGGTCAACGCGGTAAGAATATATGTTTTGAATATATGTTTTTAATGATATTTAAAAAAAATCATCGTATATTATTTATATCGATATTTTGATATAATAACACTAACTCAAAATATCTTCTATGTGTCACCTAGAGCCTAGGATAATTTTTAATGTCATTATAATATAAAAATAATCATACCATTAATATCATAAATAATTATTATATATCTTCTATATGTCATCGTAGCTGCCGCTTGCAGCCGTCTCAACATGCTGGGAGTTCCTTCTCTTCTTTGTGAAACAAGTGCAAGCGAATCCCAACATGGACCGTGCACACATCCTCGTGTATAGAGTCCGTTCGATTCTCATAAACCAATAACGGAGCAATTTTATAAATGAAAATTTGATATTTTGAGGAGAATTTTTTTTAAAAAAAACTTTAAAACACAAAAAATTTGATATATTAGGAAACAATAACACTGGGACGACGGACTTTGTCTTATGAAATTTTCTATTCTAAAAGTCTAATATCTCATTATTACATTCCTTATTTGAAATTTTTTTTTTTATAAAATATGTTCTAGTTCGGGATCAAATCTTAGGTGCCTGAATGATAATTACCTGAATGATAATTAATCACTCTTCGCATTATAATCCCTAGGAAAAAAAAATCTGATGAGAGTGATGCTCTTGCAAGCATAAGTGTTCATCCGCTGATCTCACTTATCATGAAAATGTTGCAAGTGACTTTTGAAGCTTCCAAGCAATTAATGGCTATAAATCTGATGTAGTGATGGTGAGTCGCCAAGCATGTCAGTTGTGCCCAATGTTGTCATTGTTAGAAATTTAATCCTTTAATAATTTCGAATATATGTCCTCGGTATTTGACTTAGTCGATTCACGACCGTCGGAACTTCCGGGAGGTTGCTTTCGGAGGAAGCAAACTGATTGATATTTCACGTCGAGGCTAGTGTTGGACACTATCTCCGTAAAACGATATTGCTCCGCTACTGGTGCTCACGGATAGCAGCAATTCGTTTCCAAGATACAACGACGTCGTCTCGGAATAGTAGCACTTCAAATTCCCTGACCGGCGAACCTTCCGTAGGCTTCTCGGACTCTCGATGCAGAAGAGGGAGGAGTGCAAAATGCTTATAGATTGCAATGCTTGAATGAATGAAATGATCTAGTGGAGGGATCTATTTATATTGAGTGAAGAGGTAAGTATCATTTGGTTCGGACAGATCTGGACCGTTCATAACGAAAGGGTATAACCCTTTAAAGGTCATTTAATCTCGTCCTTTGATCTGAAGAGTTATAACTCTTCAGATCCATCTTGATCTCGACCGTCAGATTAGAACATTTAATCCAATGCCTCAGATCTATTCTCCCTCTTCACATTCAGATCTTTGATCTGACGCTCCAGAACGCACCTTCTTGCGATCTGTCCAGATCTTTGATCCGACGGTCACCATTGAGCGTATCTTGAACAATTAATTTCTCATTCACCCTTAATCGGTTTTGAGCAAATAAATAGTCCAGATTTATCTACGTGAAACGTAGATTTCGATTTTGAAGTCAAACTTGACTTTCAACAATCGATGGCATCAAAATCATATCCAACAGTCAGTGCAGCTCTTTCGACAACCAAGTCAGCATCGGGCTTGAGAAGCTAGCTAGGCTCATGAGCGTACACGAGAGAATAAAATAACTCAAGGAAAAAGAAGAAGAGTCTCCTTTACGTGAGAGAAGAAAACCATTCCTTCTATCTACCATCGCTTGACATTATAAAACCAATGGAAGAGGAAGTCAATGTAGGCCATCACACAATCAAGGAACCACGAGTTAGCCAGTTGGGCAGAGCAAAGTTGAGCGTAAAAGAGAATAATTATTTAATAAGATTTTTGACCGAGTCAAATTATATTTATATATATTAATTATTATATTAGATCTTTTCTTTATTAATCTATTAATTGACAATTTTTCTTTATGAATCTAATAATTAATAATTTTTTTTAATTTTTTATTTGACTATGCATCCTAAGACTTTTATAAATTGTATATCTCATGGATAATTTATTCAATCAAGAAAGTTATTTTGTTGCCTCTTTTTCTCTCACTGCTCTATTTTCTTATCATAGTATTAGAGCCATAGCTCTTCTTACCTTATGAGTCGCTATTTTTTATGCGACATCTTTTTTCTTCTTCATGTGACGTTTGTTGTCACCGTTATTTTTAATTTTTTCAATTTTTTTTAAGTGTCTTGTCTCTTCCTCTCGATTGATTACTCGTCACCCTCCTTCCTTGTTTCTGACACGCGCCTACTCATAACTGGATATTAGGGGAGAAAAGGAATAGCCTCCATGCCTTTTTCGCTGGACTCAATTACCATTCGACTAGTGTTTTTCCTTTTCTCTTCTACTCTTACAATTTTTCTCAGCAAGAAGCCAAGATACAACAATAACAACTTATGTTGTTTTTGTTGCTTTCATTTTTGATGTCCGATATTCGAAGATGTCAAATTTATCTCCAATTGGACATACTGGTATTTAATGTCCTAAAAGACTTGACAGAACCTTTATTGATGGTCCTTCAGCTTTAAGTGATGTCAAATTTTGATGGTTGGTGGTATGGCTTGGCGGGCTTCCTTAGCAAATACTTGGTCGTCCATGAGAGACCTCTCCATGTCTACAAGTTAAAATTTTAATCTGAATGGAATCCTATCTCTCAAACAACTGTCTCGTCATCGTACTAATTGGTTCGAGTTACAACTTAGCCAAACTTGATAGTTAAGACTTATAACTCGCCTAACTAATTGGTCGCGGAAAAGACGATGAGCGAATCACTGGTTTTTGTGTTTATCGTCGTGTGGGAGACGATCTACCAAGATCCGAAATCACCAAGGCTTCCAATTAATCCGTTCTTCTTCATTATTCCTTTGCGCCAACAAACCCTAGGTCCTAGGGTTTCCGCCGGCTACTCCACCTCCTCCCTTGGTCCCGCCGGCCACCACCAACCTCCAAGGAGTGCCGGCCACAAGGGAGCTAAGGTATAGATGAAAAGGATGATGTAGAAGTGGAAGAAGAAGAGAGAAAAAGTCTCCTCTTCTTCCCACACAAACCCGCGGCCACCTCCTATTCTTTCTCAATCCCGCCGGGGCCAATCAAGGAAGAAGCCTTGTTTCCCGGCCGTCAACCACCTCTCCTCCTTGCTCACAGCTTGCGCACGCCAAGGAAGAAGATGTTGAGAAGAAAGAAGAAGAGAATGTAGACGAAGAAGGAGAAGAAATCGATTTCTTCTCTTCTTCACAGCCGACGCCGTAACCTAGCCAAAAGTCGCCGCCGGCAGCCATTCCCCCTCTCTTCTAATACTCGCCGAGCACCAAGATGCTCCTCCTAGACCTGCTGATTCTTCACGCCAAAGAGGAGGTAGAGATGAAGATGAATGAAGGAGAAGACACCTTCTTTTCTCCTCCTCTTCACCCGACGCAATATCAACCCTAGGAGAGAGAGAGAGAGAGTAGGGGAGAAGGCTAGGGTTTTGGGTTGTGTTTTTGGATGATTAATTCTGGATTAATTAGCCTTGGTTTCATGATACCATGGGGTATTTATAGGGCTATGATAGGGACCATCAGGAGGAGTTGGGTCTTAGCCTGTTAATGGATCCAAACCAGATCCATTAATGAAGAGTCATTCCACTAAAGGCCCTTCATTGAATCACCTCACCAACCCCCGTGTTTAAGATATCGAATGTCCGTTGATTAATTTAAATTATTGACAATTTTAATTAATCAACTTCTAACTCCTTGACTAGTACCACTCAACCTTATCATCATGTTAGACCATAGTCCACTTGCAAGATTTAACATGGTGAACCTTATGAGCTCATCAAGGGGGCATCATCATCCCAACCCACCAGGACACGGATTCCGTCTATAATCAACGGCACACCATATAAATAATATTATTTCTCAACTTACCAGGCCTATCGATTTAGCAGAATAAATCTCGCTCATTGGTAAATCAAAGAAACAACCATTAAGTACATGTGCCTGTTATTATATCAGGATTTAGAGCTTGTACTCCATAATATAACCGAGGTCTGATCCAATTATAAAGTCAGTATAAATTGGATCACCTCTATGTTGGTCCTGCTCAATGTACATAATATGCACTAGTGTAATTCTATGGTCAAGATAAACCACACCTAATCACACTACAACCATCCCAATGGTTTGTCCAACTCCATCTCGGTTGTGAGCCTCTACTTATACTATGCAAGGGACTGATAATATGATCTTCTATGCGTCACCACACACCATGTTATCTACAATGCAAAGTATCAAACTTTTTATGCATATACTAATATAAACATGCATAAGTGATTTTGTGATTCTCTTTCAAAATATTGATGTCTATACAAAAGGCAAGGCTTTTAGCATACATCCTAACAATCTCTCACTTATACTAAAAGACTTTGTTGTCCTCAAAATATTATACATCTGACTCCCTGATCCTCCACATGCCTAAAAGCTCTTGCTATCAAAGCCTCGGTGAAAAGATCTTCCTAAGTTGTCCTCTGATGTAATCTAGGCAATAACAACTTTTCCTCACTAGGGTGGTACTTGCGCTCTATATGTTTACTCGCCTTATAGGCTCGTGGTTCCTTTGGGTTTGCAACTGCACCATTGTTATCACAACGAATTGTGATAGCTTAGGGCAAACCAAGAATTACATCTAAGTTCATCTTGAGGTTCTTGAACCATATAGCTTTCTTGGCCGCCTCAAAGGCTTCCATATACTCAGCTTTCATGGTGGAGTCCGCCACGTAACCTTTGCGCGACACTCCTCCAAACTATGGTTCCACCTCTTAAAGTAAACACAAAACCCCAAGGAATACTTATATTTGCCCCTATCTGATTGGAAGTATGTATCCTTATAACCCATAGGGTATAATTGGTCTGCCCGGTAAACCAACATATAATCTTAGTTCTTCTCATACACTAATATATGCTTTTACCGTAGTCTAATTTCCCTGACCTGGGTTAGCTTGATATCTGCTAACCATGCCCACGACAATGCAGATATTAGGTCTCATGTACTACATATCATATATGAGGCTTCCTACAACCAAGCATAAGGAACCACCATTTTCTCTTCTATCTCCTTTGATGTTTTAGGACACATCTCCTTAGATAGAGTAGCTCCATAGCTGAAAAGTACAAAACCATTCTTGGAGTTTTAATGCTAAAACGAGCTAGGACAATGTCTCTATATGAAGCTTGGGATAAGCACAATATCCTTTTCTGGCGATCCCTTAGAACTTTGATCCCAATGATGTGCCCCGCTTTTCCCAAGTCCTTCATATCAATTGTTTGGACAACTATACTCTTACGTCTAATAATACTTTGTTATTGTTGTCAATCAACAAAATTTTATCTATGTATGGTACAAGAATACTACTTCATTTCCTTCATATTCCTTATATACACAAATCTCATCCGTTCTTTGAAAAAATTCATATGACTGAATTATCTCATCAAAGTGGATGTTCCTCGTCATAGGTCTAGAGATCTTGATTCATGTTCACCAGGGACCAAGTCCAAAGACTCTCCCAAGAATATGAATCCTTCAGGTCGACTAACAACCCTCCCACTATGACGAGCTACCACCTTTCCAATACGCGAAATTATTTCCGTCAAAGAAAGGTGGCCGCGCGGTGCTATAACCCTCATGAAACGTCATTTTGATGCTCCAATCGA
Organism: Boesenbergia rotunda; assembly: GCA_024364735.1. Classification (NCBI taxonomy): domain Eukaryota; kingdom Viridiplantae; phylum Streptophyta; class Magnoliopsida; order Zingiberales; family Zingiberaceae; genus Boesenbergia; species Boesenbergia rotunda. The sequence continues at coordinate 239,397 of JAGFNQ010002648.1, read as the reverse complement.
CAGTGAGTTCTTCTGAAACGACCAGCTCTGATACCACTTGTTAGGATCACGGCGTCAAGCTAGAGGGGGGGTTACCTTCTTTCGATTTTGTCTACAAAGATTGTTATCTAAACATAAACAAAAACAATAAAAACAATAAAAATAATGCTAATCCCCTGATTTTACTTGGTATCCACCTCAGAGAGGTGACTAATCCAAGGATCCACACACACGCACGAGCTCCACTATGAATCCCTCCTTCAAGGTCGGTGGAGAAAGCTTCACAACTTTGCCCTCTTCCTCTTTACAAAGTAGAAATGAAGATGTGAGGAAGAGTATGAGAATTTGGGCACAAACAACACAATTCTACACTCTAGAATCGTAACTTTGACTTGCTCAAAAGTCTCTCTTTAAATAGAGTAGAGGACAACTCCTTAAGTTGTCCAGCCTGATACCAGTTTACTGCTCCCAGGGCAGTCGACTGATCCCACCGCAGCAACTAGCCAACGGCTAGTTTTTCAGGTTGATCAGTCGACTGGTCCTGAACCAGTCGACTGATCATTCTGTGAGTTCAAGTTCCCTGCTGGCAATCGACTGATCCATTCCCAATCGACTGCCCAGTTTACAATTGTTGATGCAGTCTGGCCCTGATTGCTGTTTTAGTGTTGACACCGATTTTAGTTTAGGTGGATGATTATTGATGATGATTGAGTCCTGATCGGGGATCAGGCATGGTATGGAAAATCTTAGCTTGGAGGGCTAGGTGTTGGAAAATCCTAGCTTGGAGGGCTAGGTATGTGAAAAGTCCTAATTCGGAAGAGGTTGGTGAAAAGTCCTAGCTTGGAGGGCTAGGTGAAAAGTCCTAACTTGGAGGGTTAGGTGCAAATTTCCATCTTGGAGAATTAGGTGAAAAAGTCCTGGCTTGGAGGGTCAGGTCCTAGCTTGGAGGGCTAAGTTTGGAAAAGTCCTAATTCGGAAGGGTTGGGTGAAAAGTCCTAACTTGGAGGGCTAGGTGAAAAGTCCTAACTTGGAGGGTTAGGTGCAAATTCCCAACTTGGAGAGTTAGGTGAAAAATCCTTAGCTTGGAGGGCTAAGGTGGATGAAAACTTAGCTTGGAGGGCTAGGTTTGAGTCCCTGGATCGGTCTGGTGATCGATCAGGGAATCTGGCACGCTGCTCCTTCATGGATCGGTCGTGTGACCGATCCAGCAATGACTGATCGGTCTGGTGACCGATCAGGGAGCACACAGTGAGGTTGGGAACCTACTGTGCTGCTCCTGATCGATCTGGTGACCGATCAGGGAGTATGCGTTTCACCCACTGACTGGCTCCTGATCGGTCTGGTGACCGATCAGGGAGCAGACAGTGAGGTTGAGTTCCCTTGCTGAACTAATCTTGATCGGTCTGATGACCAATCAGGATCACTGTGCAGATCGTTCTGGAGAACGATCCAGCTTCGCGGGTTCCTCACTAAGATCGATCAGGACGGTGCCTGATCGGTCTGGTCATGATCTGATCGGTCTGGTGACCGATCAAGAGACCCTCTGATCGGTCAGGTGACCGATCAGGAGGTTTGGACTATGAAACTCAGAAATCGCCTAAATTAGAGGTGGATCGGTTCGGTGATCGATCCACAACCTGGGATCGGTCTGGTGATCGGTCCAGGAGAATCTCAAAGAAATCGCGATTTCTGATTGAGCGTTGGGGATCGATCAGGACGAAGCCTGATCGGTTTGGACCCAGCCTGATCGGTGTGGTGATCGATCAGGAGGCTCTCTGATCGGTCCAGTGACCGATCACTTTAATTCAAATTGTACTGTCAGACGCTCTGATCGCGCCTGACCATATCCGATTCTCTGCTGTTTACATCTGATATTTGATTTACTGTGTGATATGCTGCTCTAACAGTCTGATTAAGTTGCAGGTGACAGGGGAGGATTCAAACACTCAAGGAGAGTCAATGGAGAACTTTCCTTGGAGCAGGTTTGTCCGTTTTTCCATCTCAGGTTACAACGACCGAGCTGCAGACTGGAGCTGAGACTGGAGCTTGGCTGAGGGAAGCTCAGGGAGTCCAGGGATAGCTTAGTGGTAGCGTTGGTAGATGAGCAGCTGGAAGCTGCAGGGATGGTGTCATCTGATGCTTGGTGGAGAAACAAAAGAGAGAAGAAGACTTCGGTTGAAGCAGAGTTCGAGAGTTCCAAGTGTTCGAGCTTGCTGAAGTTCTTGCTGCGATTTTGTGTTCTCCACACTTGACTTGCTGTGTGCGTGTGCTGTTGATTCCTTGAGCAAGTCATTGAGATCTGAGGAGCAACCAACTCTTATGTGAGTACTGGGAGGAAGGAACAAGGAGCTTGGAGTCCAACAGTGAGAAGACACGTAGGAGGGAGTCCTTGTGTGAGATCTGTTGGTGCCCCGGTTGGTTTTGATGTGATCAACCAAGTTAGGTTAGGTCCTGTTGGTTTTAATCCCTCTGCTAAGTTTGCAGGAGCTTAGGTACGGAGGAAGTCGAGCGTAAGACGTAGCGAACGAGAAGGATTATGCAGGGAAGTGAGCCGACGGGCTTGGTACAATCCGAGGGACGCGGAAGCTGCGGAAGAGGACGCCGGTGGAGCGAGAAGGACGTGCGCGGTGTCCGAGGGACGAGAAGCTGGGAGGAAGGATGCTCGAGGGGCGAAAGGCCGAAGTCGGGTTCGGGTGAGCCTAACTCCGGTTGGCCGGAAATCACCCAGAAGACGAAGAATCAAAAAGACTGGTCCAAGCACCCAAAAGAAAAGAGAAAATTATTTGGTGCCAAGAAGATTCGAACCTGTGACCACACTACTGGATGTCTCCATACTTACCAAATGGGATAAACTGGTGATGTGAATAAGTTGATGTGAGCCGAAGATAAAGTTAATCACCTACTGCGAATAGAAGCAAAGTTTTAATTAAACTTTATCTTCTAAAGGATAACCTTATCCTTTAATCAGATCTAATGGATGCAGTTTAATCCCATCCATGATTAACTGTCCAGATTATATCCATGGATCAACGACCAAGAGAAAATTCATCAAAAATCAACAATCCAGATTTATTCTCTTAGACTATAAATAGGCTTAGAGATTTAGCTTTAGGAATCAATCATTTTTTTATTCATTCTTGTAAAATCTCTAGCGTGCTATTTTTGTAAGGCTTCTCCGCCACAAGGAGATTTTTATTGAGCGTCCACTGCCTTGGAAGCAACGTTCTCAGTTGCGACCAAGTTCTTTTTTAAAGACGAGTGCCTCCACTTTCATAATTTTTTTCCCCGTCTATTCACCCCCCTCTAGCCGGTCCAACCCGATCCAACAAGTGGTATCAGAGCCAAGGTCGCCGCAAAAGGACTAATCGCCGACTACAACAATTTTAAGAAAATGGTTGGAGCCGTAATCTACCCGCCGAAGTTTGAGGGGGAGTTCGCGATGTGGAAGCGCCGAATGCAGGTATTTTTTAAAACAGATATTGAACTGCTATTAATTATGAAAAATGGGTTTTCAGTTCCAAAAGACAACAACGACAAGGATAATGAAATAGAGTCGTGGACTAAGAAGGAGCAAGCGGACTTTGTAGCAAACGGCAAAGCGGAATTTCATCTGCTAGCCGTTCTTCCCGCACAAGAAGTCAACCGCATCGGAAATTACAACTCGGCAAAAGAGCTCTGGGAGAAATTCCTGGAATTACATGAAGGTACCTCAGAGGCAAAACTAGCACGACGAGACCTTCTTCGAAGCCAACTGACAAACCTTCAAAAGGAGGATGAAGAATCAGTTGCGCATTTACACGCCAAGGTAAAGGAACTAATCACAGACCTTGAAAACCTCGGAGAAAAGGTAACAAGTCGGGACGCTCAAAGGTATGTCTTAAATGCGTTTCCGAGAACCCCGGAATGGACCTCGGTAATCGACGCTTATTTCATTTCGAAAGATTTAGCGGTAAGTACATTAGAGCAATTATTTTCTACTTTGGAACTTCACGAATCTCGTTTTGTAGAAAAGAATAAGAAAGCAGGCATCGTCGCACTAAACACAAGGAAGATCCAATTCGACGAGGAATCCTCGACCGACGATGAAACAACAAAAATGGTAAGTTCTTTTAAAAGTTTTTTTATAGCTAATAAATTTTCAAGAACGCAGAAAAGAAGACGGTCCCCAAAGAAGCGAATAGTCAGATGCTACAACTGTAAAGAGAAGGGACACCTGAAGGACCAGTGTCCTAAACTCAAAAATCAGCCAAAGAAGAAAAAGGCACTGAAGGCCACCTGGGATGAGTCCTCGTCAGAAGAGTCGGAAGGTCAAGAATACGCTGGACTTGCGCTGATGGCAAATCATCAAGAAGGGAGCACTGATGAAGGGGGAGAGACGTTAGAAGAAACCGATGATGAAAGAGGAACCTCGCTTTTCGAAAGCGACCTGGTAAGTGAGGTTTGTTTTCTTCCTCATGATCAATTATATGCAGGAGTTAAAGCTTTGCTCAAATCTAATTGTAGATTAGAAAAAGAAAATTAAAAATTAAAAAATGAATTAACACTTATATCCTCGTCTGAATTTTTGGAAAATGAAAATGATAATTTGAAAAACTTAGTGCAAAAATTAGAGCATGATATTGCATATTTACGCCAAAAGAAAAATAGTTTTCCTGATAATTTAAATTGGTATTTTAAAAATCATAAGGGCCAATTTAAAAAGGTGCCCAAAAGCTATATTCCGCCTAAGTTTTTAATTAATCCTGTAGACAGGAACTTATTTTGGGTTCCTAAATTTGTATTAAATTGATAATTTTTTTTGGTTATCATATATGTGCGCATTTTGTTTCTCTAACAAAAATTATATCTTTATTTTTTTTTTGCACAATTATGCTGTTTATCTACTGAAACTTCTTTCAATATTTTTTTCCCTCGAAATTTGAAATTAAGAGTTTAGGGGAAAGACTCATTACAATTTTTTTTCAAATTTTTCGAAGTATTTTTTCTAATTTATTAAAATTTATTCTTCAAGAACTCTTATATGTTAGTTTGTCATTCTTAGACTTGATAAACGAATTTAAAACTCAAAATTTTTGTCCAAACTCATATCTTCATTTCGACTTTAACAAAAATATTCAGATTTTTTTCGATTTTTTATGAATTGTTTATCGAAATATGATTTTTTTTAAATTCGATAAAAAATATTGACTGGATTCGATTTTTTTTAGAACTCCTCATCAGCTGTGGATTTTATCAAAAAAAAATAGATTTTATTTAAGACATTTTTTTTAAAAAAAAGGAATTAACTTAGAATATTTTTAATCGCACTCAAAATTTTTTTTCTTCTTCCCTACTTATATTTCCCAATTTTTTGATGTGATCAAAGGGGGAGGAATAGTATTAAGTTAAGGGGTAGAATTTTAATTTACTCGAAATTAAAATTTTTTGAACTTAAACTGTTTACATTATTATGTATATTTCTTTATTTTGATATCCCTAACTAAACTTGGGTTGATACACATCAAAAAGGGAGAGATTGTTGGTACCTCGGTTGGTTTTGATGTGATCAACCAAGTTAGGTTAGGTCCTGTTGGTTTTAATCCCTCTGCTAAGTTTGCAGGAGCTTAGGTACGGAGGAAGTCGAGCGTAAGACGTAGCGAACGAGAAGGATTGTGCAGGGAAGTGAGCCGACGGGCTTGGTACAATCCGAGGGACGCGGAAGCTGCGGAAGAGGACGCCGGTGGAGCGAGAAGGACGTGCGCGGTGTCCGAGGGACGAGAAGCCGGGAGGAAGGACGCTCGAGGGGCGAAAGGCCGAAGTCGGGTTCGGGTGAGCCTAACTCCGGTTGGCCGGAAATCACCCAGAAGACGAAGAATCAAAAAGACTGGTCCAAGCACCCAAAAGAAAAGAGAAAATTATTTGGTGCCAAGAAGATTCGAACCTGTGACCACACTACTGGATGTCTCCATACTTACCAAATGGGATAAACTGGTGATGTGAATAAGTTGATGTGAGCCGAAGATAAAGTTAATCACCTACTGCGAATAGAAGCAAAGTTTTAATTAAACTTTATCTTCTAAAGGATAACCTTATCCTTTAATCAGATCTAATGGATGCAGTTTAATCCCATCCATGATTAACTGTCCAGATTATATCCATGGATCAACGGCCAAGAGAAAATTCATCAAAAATCAACAATCCAGATTTATTCTCTTAGGCTATAAATAGGCTTAGAGATTTAGCTTTAGGAATCAATCATTTTTTTATTCATTCTTGTAAAATCTCTAGCGTGCTATTTTTGTAAGGCTTCTCCGCCACAAGGAGATTTTTATTGAGCGTCCACTGCCTTGGAAGCAACGTTCTCAGTTGCGACTAAGTTCTTTTTTAAAGACGAGTGCCTCCACTTTCATAATTTTTTTTCCCCGTCTATTCACACCCCTCTAGCCGGTCCAACCCGATCCAACAAGATCGTCGCTGGGTGGAGCTCGGGATAAGCTTGCTGTGTTCTTGTCCTTGCTAAGTACTGAGTAAGAGTATTCTCTGTGTTTCATTAAGCTTAAATCTATATCCTTGTTTGAAACACTGTGGAGAGGTTTCTCCACCGAGAAGGAGGTTGCGTTATATCCGGTGAACACCGGGGCTTGATCTGCTGACGATCAAGGGATCGCCCACCTTAAGGGCACGCCAAGGAGTAGGGGCAAGTTATCCCCGAACCTTGTAAACTCTCCTTGTTAGCGATCTTGCTAGTTGTGTTTGTTTGCTTTCATTTCTGTTTTTGTTTTCTGCACTGCTTTGTTTTCCTTTGCTTTTTCCGCTGTGCTACTGATAAGGTTGAGTGCAGAAATCTTGATAAGTGCCAAAGGTCAAAGTGATTTATATTCACCCCCTCTCTATCCATCCAGTTTCCAACAATAATTTCACTCTTCCTCACTCCCAAGACCACCCTTCATGTATGCCTTCAAGTTCACTCTCTTGGCTTGCCCCTTGAAGTCCTCTTCCACCAGCTGTAGTCCCTCAGATGCGCACGCAAGCCCTCGGCTTGCCTCCATGCCATCCTTCACATATGCCCTTTGAAATCCACTTCCTCCGACTTGCCCTTGGAGTCCTCTTCCCTCGGCTCTCGTTCCTCGGATGCATACTCCATGTGTGACTCACCAAGTCTTGCAAGACTCAATCACACATATCAAAATAACACAACACCCTAACTTAACCATATTGGCACACACACATCAAAATCATGATCCTCTCGATCATACTTCTGTTGAGGCAATCGGCCCTTAAATGATTGGATGATCATGATTTTGATGTGTGTGTGTGTATGTTTAAGGTTAGAGTGTTATGTTGTATTTGATGTGTGTGATTGAGTTTGCAGGACTTGGAGAATCACACACAGTGGATATATCCGAGGGACGAGAGCTGAGGGAGGAGAGCTCCAAGGCTAGCCGGGAAGTGGACTTCAAGGGCACACGTGAAGGGTGGCATGGAGGCAAGCCAAGGGAAGGCTTGCGTGCGCATCCGAGGGACAATAGCCAGAGGAAGAGGACTTCAAGAGGTAAGCCAAGGGAGCATACGTGAAGGAGAAGGTTTGAAGTGGCTGGGACTAAGCTGAGAGGTAGGGCAGTCAACTGCCAAAACTCACAGAGAGTTTTCGGCCTTGGACCAGTCGACTGGCCCCAAGGCAGTCGACTGGTATACCCCGAAAACTAGCCGTAGGCTAGCAATTAATGACTAGGCCAGTCGACTGCCCCAAGGGCAGTCGACTGGTGCAGGGCTGGACAGACTGCAAGTTTGTCCTGTTCGCCTATAAAAGGAGCGCCTTTTTGCACGTGAGCGGTACAGTTCCATACAGTGTCGAAGTGCTGCTCGTCTGAAGAGTGTCTTCTACTTCCTCTCTCATATTACTGCATTCTGTAAAGAGGAAGATCACCGCTGTAATGGTTTCTCCACCTGAAGGAGAGTTTTCGATAGTGAAAGTGGTGCTCGTGGTGTGGATCCTTGGATTAGTCACCCATCTGGGTGGATACTAAGTAACTCTTGTTGTTAGCGTTGTACTCTTTTCTTTTGCATATTATTGTTCCGCTGCACTAACGACAATTGTAGAGATCGAAATCGAAAATGTGCCATTCACCCCCCTCTAGCACGCCAAAGCGATCCATCAACTTCAACCGATTGCCCCAACAATATCCCTCTTTTTGATGTGTGGCAATATGTTTAAGTTAGGTAAAAGTAACAACAAACAATTGAAAATAATAGACATAGTAAAACAAGAGGCAACCTCCCCAACAATATCCCTCTTTCTGATGTGTGACAATATGTTTAAGTTAGGTAAAAGTAACAACAAACAATTGAAAATAATAGACATAGTAAAACAAGAGGCAACCTCCCCATTAACGTATGTCATAAACCATAAGTTAAGTTACAATCCTAACTTAAACCTCCTAATTCTCCCCCTTTGACACCATCAAAAGGATTGCCCGATGCAACAATAACCAATGGTACCAAATAGGGATACTTTTCTTTTTCTGAAAAATCCTAGATTTCTGAAAACAGAAGTGCCAGTTAGTCTGAATATTTCAGATTCTGGGCCGAATTTCAGAAACGTCCCATAAATTCCATAAAATTCGAAAAATCATGAAAGTTTGTAAATATGTTTCATATGATGTACTCTAGCAGAGAAAAATATAACTTCATGAAAAATCCAAATATATTTGACTTTTTGACCAAAGTTCAAATTCTGTGAAAAACTCTAACTTTGTACCAAAATTTCATCCTAGTTTTGAAATCATGTGTTTTCCAAACTTATGGCATAGCAAATAAAACACGAAAATATTATCAAATTGTTGAAAATGTCGAACAATCTTTGAGTAAAATGTCCATTAATTAAACATTGTGGTCGAGCGAGTCAAGAAGGTTAGGTTGGACAGGGCTCATGGAGGGGCATGTCAATATGATGCATCTACGTGATCCGTTCCTGAACCTGATTGGATAGCGCTCCCGAGTATTGTAACATCCCAAATATTATAGCATCATGGGGCATTGTAGCATCTCGAGCACTATAGCTGCCTGAGCACTATAGCAATCCAGATATTGCAACTTCTCGAGCACTATAGCTTCCACTATAGGAAAAAAGCAAAATTACCAACCAATAGAAATGACAGATAATATCCTTTTTTCCCAGTAAAACGATTTACCAAACAAAATAATTTCATCAGGGTTTGGTTTGGGTTTGGTTGGTAATCCTTGGATGGTAAAAATATTCACTGCAAAAATAATGGCTAATATTTTTTACTGTAATTTTACGGGTCACACTAAGAAACTTGTTTAAAAAATAACGATCAAATATGTGCTGGGCAGTAAAGTTTAAATAAATGGCTGATAAATTTTTTTAAAAATATCAACCAAATATATATTTGGCAGGCATTTTTTTAAAAAAAATTACTTACAAAATTATATTTGGTCAGTATTTTCAATTAAATTACCATTCAAAATATATTTAGCTGTTAAATTTTTTTTAAAAATGAAATCGTTTTTATTAATTTATCAAACATTTCTATACATTATAATTGATAAAATTAAAAAATAATTAATTGATAAAAAAGAAGTGAATTTTACACCAAGTAATAAATTATCCAAAAATTATAAAATCAAATAAATGTCAAATCACTAATAAAATTTTACTACGATAAAACATCTCATAATGTGATGCACAGGATAATTTTAACTTTAAATGATCATAATTTATAATTCATAATCTCGAATTTAGCTCTGTTGGCTATCACACGTGTCTATTTTAGATATCTACGTTTATTATTCAAAAATCCATAACTGTTGATGGGCTTGAGCATCCCAGGACTGACATGTGGAACGAGAAAGCTATGTGTCTGGGTCCACCGATTCTGAACGCCTATCTCGGACTCCTGAGGCCTGGTCGAGCCTTAGACTCCTAAGACCTCCTCGGGAAGACAGACTCCCGAGATCACCTCGGGAGGGTAGATCCCTGAGACCAACTCGAGATGGTATACGCCTGAGACCTGCCCGGGAAGACAGGCTCCCGAGGCCCTTCCGGGGGAGGAGATTCCCTAAGATCCTCTCGGGGAGAGTGGAGCCCGAAAAGTCATACACTCGATAACCTGATTCCGATAACCGTTCCCCTTTCTTGTTAAGAAAAGTTGGCGGATAATTATTATCCTTTATATGTGACAATTAAGGTCTTAATAATCGCTGGAGTCATTACCTAAGATTTATTAGGTAACCGACAAGTAGGGAACGTGGAGGAGAATGTGAAAATATGTGCGATCAAGCCCCCAGATATATAAGGTACTTCAACCCATGGGTAAAAGAGGTTAGGCTCTGTGAACTCACAGCTTTCTCCTTGATTTTCTTCTTGCAAGCGACTTATGTTCTGACTTGAGCATCGGAGTGGGCTCCGCTGAAAACTCTCCGGCATGTTCCCATTAACGTTAATGTTGATCTCGCAGGGTGTGATCTACTTCCTTTCGTCATCATCCTTGTGGGTTGGACTCTAGTGACTCGTCGTTCTCGTCGATTCTTTACGAAACAACCGTCAACTTTCAGACCCAAATTCAACCGTTTAGATCCCAACCGAGCCTCCGAATATATTTTTACTATTTTTGGTAATATCCATTTTAATGATATTGTAGGTATTTTTGGTATTTTTGGTATATATGGGTTAGGATTTATCCTTATTATTTTTACATTTAATTAATTAAAACCACTATTAAGTGTTGGGATTTGATCATACGGCTAGAGGAGAGTGAATAGCCGATCACCCACTTGTTCGTCGGTTCTTCCTACACGTGTTAGTGAACAACGGAATGCTATATATGTTGGGACCGGGTGCATGCCGACGCGGATACATATTGTAATTGTTACATAATTACTTGCAGCGGAAACAAAAAAATGAATAATTTCCTAAATTATTCTAACACATATCCTAAGCATGCAATGTGTTCACATAATCGTAATATAAAATTTTTGCAGAAAAGAAAATTACTCTATGAATTATCTTGCGTAACTTGGAAGAAGGGACGAGATCCAACCGTTAGCGTCCCTTGAAAGCTCCGCCTCTATTCGTATCCACGCCGAGTATCGTCGGGATGACTTCGCTAAGCCACGAGTTTCGTGTTCACGAGAACTACTAGATTCTTCGTGAACACGACGAAAACCGAGAGAGTAATCAAATCGAAAGACTCACCACCAAGGTTGGCCGAAGAGGAAGATCGTCGCAAGGAAGAACTTTGTCGCCTTGATGCTTCTCCTTGTGCTCACGGCAAGAAGAAAGAAGGAAGGCCTATGGCCGACCAAGAGAGAGGGAGAGAAGAAGAGGAGAGAGCCCAAGCAATTCTTGGATCGATCCTCTTCCATGGCACCCCTTGGGTCCTTTATATAGGGAGAGGTTTCTTAATACCCAAGCAAACCTCTCCTTGATTATGGAATAATTTCTCAATCAATCCATAATCAAGGCTCTCATGATCAAGCTTCTTCTTCTTGATTAAGGAATAATTTCTCAATCAATCCATAATCAAGGCTCTCTTTCTTTTGGCATGATTATATAAAATTTATAAAACAAACCAACCATTGGTTCATTATATAAAAATTTATAAAACAAACCAACCATTGGTTCATTATAAAAATTTATATATATAAAATTTATATAACCTTTTATAAAATAAACCAACCTTTGGTCTATTTTATAAAACAAACCAAAATAGCTTTATCCTCTTATGGTGGTGGCCGGCCATGACAAGAAGAGAGGAGGCCCCCTTCTTGGCCGGCCCATCTAACCCCAATTGGATCAAATCCCTTAATGAATTAAACTTATTTAATTCACCCATTAAGTCTTTAAAAGACTTAGTCATTCTATGCTTCCGATGCGTCTGAAATAAATTCAGTTTTGACTATTGTTTGGACTTACCAAAAATAGTCTATCTCGATTGGAGAATCCAATTCTCAACTCGTTTTAAATCCTTCGAATTACTCATTATGCGTGTGACCAAATAGGCTTTCAATTTATGTTGGCCGTCCATAATTAACTAATTAATTAAAGAACGATCATGAGTGGCACCTAGTAGTACATCATGATCCACAATTAATTGAAAGATCAACGGTTGATCTCAGAAATGATTCTGAAACCCTTCAGCAGCTATAATGAATCGTGCCCCATTCCCTTCACCATCTTATACCCTCTTGGTTCAGGACATGGTCTATGTGTGTCAGTCCCCACTAGGCTGACTATGTCACACCTAGCCCAAGTAACGTTTCCTCGTCTTATGGATTCTAATTACTCTCATGTATTTAAGAGATTCATACTCTGAACATGTCATAATCTGGCCAGAGGCTTCGAGTAACAATCCGACGATAGGCCTCGGGTATACATCTCCTCGCATGGAGTGGTGAATCCTTTGTAGGCTGTTCAAACATCTTCGGGCACTTCGCCTTATACCCAATCATCCTGGGTCCACACCTCCTTGGAGATGCTTGCTTAAGATGTCAAAGTATAAGTCTCCATGACCAAGATGACTTGAACACCGCAAGTCAAAGGAATATCGTACTTAAGCTGCAGTAAGAATTTCACTGACATATCTATATGTAGACTACCATATGAAGTTTTATAGTCAGTCACTCCAATGAACTAGTTCCCTTAACTAGCATTCATGTTTATCTCCGGACATCTCCATGTCACCAGCTAGTGAGAATTTTGGATTAGAGAATAACCCATGCTAGTCTCAACAGAATTGATAGTATCCGTATTTATCAATTCATCGACTAGGGACAATTTCAATACTTCACAATTGCACATGTAGATATAATCACTAGTTGTGAATTCATCACAAATTCTCTCATATTGTGAATTGTATTGCGGACATTCAGTAAATGAGCTTAAGATCTTAATCAAATAATCATGTATACTCAAATAGTGAATATTCATTTATTAAAAAAAATAAATGATTACAATCATAAGGTGATTGCCTTAGGACACTTCTCTCATGTCACTAACAATATACACTAAAACTAGCAAGGAAGAACCCAACCCATTTTAATGTGATTCGGAGATAAAGCTCCTACTCTACGATAGTCAGTAAGGTGGACGATCCCGATAAGTCGGTGGATAAGTGCCTAAAAAGATTCCAGCTAGCTCGTGTCACTCCTTGTGGGTGGAGAAACTCGCCGCAACTGGAACAAGACCTCTAAGCACAAAGACTACTAATTGGCCTCTAACTAAAACCAATTTCGTCAACCCATGCCAGCCAAACCGAGGTCCCTTAAATAGAACTCGTGGCTGAACTAGCCGTTATCAGTCGATTGGTGCAACTGCAGTCGACTGGTGCAACTGCTCCACCCGAATTCGATCGTTACAACCCAACGTTCGAATTCCAGCTGACACCAGTTGATTGTACAGAAGATTAGCCGACTGATCTTTCTATTATCTCTTTTATTTGACTGCTCCCAACAACAGTCAACTGCCCAAACCCTAAACCTATTGTTTCCCTTCCCGAGTACAATTCACTCAGCACTCGAACCTTCACGACTCACTTGACTCTTCTTGCAGTCTCGACCTATTGCGTTGACTATCGCCCCTTGGATGCATACAAGCCCACGGCTCGTCTCCACATACCATCTTTCGCGTATGTCTCGAAGTGCGCATCCCTTGGCTGAACAACATTTGTCCTTTATTATAAATGAGAAACCTTTCTTTTCCAAACAAAACAAAGATAATGTTCTTAGTTAATGTGGACACAAAATAGCACTTCTTAAGTTCTAAAAGAAGCCTAGAGGACAAAGATAAGGAATATATTTCTACGGCTATAGCAGTAACTCTTGCACCATTGTCTACTCGTAGTTCTACTTCGTCCTTTGTTAATGGTCTAGCCCTTATTAGGCCTTGCACATTGGTGCAAATGTTAGATGCATAGCCAGTACCTAATAATCATGAAGAATAAATAGATAGATTGACTTCTATAACAAATATACATGAGGCAATAATCTCACTTCTTTTCTTCTTGACTTTCTCTAGGTAGAGTTTGTAGTTTCTCTTCTAATGTTCGGTCTCACCACAGTGGAAGCAGGTTGCTTCCTTAGGCACCCCGACCTTTAGGTTTCAATGTAGTAGGCTTGGCCTTGCCTTTAGCTTGGGACTTACTCTTACCTTTGGGCTTCCACTTTCCCTTGTCTTTTTGCACCATTATTATGATACTAGGCTTAGTATTCTTAAGATTGAGTTCAATTGTTCTCAACATGCTTAACATCTCAGGCAATGGCTTGTCAATTTCATTCATGTTATAATTCATGACAAATTGACTATACGCTTCTATCTATGATCGCAAAACAAGGTCAGTGATCAATTCCTGGTCTAATGAAAATCCTAATCTATCAAGGTTCTCAATGTACTCAATCATTTTTAGTACATGAGTTCCTACAGAACTTCCTTCTTGGATCTTGCATGCAAATAGAGCCTTAGATATCTCAAACCACTTGTACTTTGCATGTCCTTGATATAATTATTTAAGGTGCTCAACCATATCATGAGCATCGATGTTCTAATGTTGCTTTTGAAGCTTAGAGTTCATGGTAGTAAGCATAAGGTATGGTACATCCAGTGCATCATCCTGATGCTTCATGAAAGCATCCTTTTCAGCACGAGTAACAACAGTGCCAGGTGCTTCAGGGATTGGTTGCTCTAGGATGTACAATTTTCGTTTTTGTTTCAGAATGATTCTTAGGTTTCTGTACCAGTCTAGGAAATTAGTTCTGATGAGCTTCTCCTTCCCAAAGACAAAATGTAAAAAAAAAGAGAGAGTATTGGGTGACTTTGAAGACGTGATGATCTACAATAAAAATTCAGAAATAAGTATCATATCTATATCATTTAATTAGACATTTAATTAAATGACGTTCCTACTAAATTATAAATATTGGTAGCAGCAAGTCGTGGATGTAGGTAGCCATAGTTTACCCATACTATTAGCTCCATACTCAATAGCAATAATATACACGTGAGACAAGATCCATATTATACCTAATTTGGAGTTAACTTCGGTTAATCACCCAAGACATAGTATAACTTAGATAGGCAATGTTTTACCAATTACATCACATGCAACTCTTAGATGTTGAGTGAACAAGACTACATGTTTGTTTTCCCAACACATGAGATATGCCTCTATTTTCTCAATTCAATTAAGGTGACAACAACTTGGTTTGATGGATCTCCGCATAATTATAGTGGTCATGCCTCTAGTAGTATTCACATGAACACGTCTCATTCGTCACACGAACTCGGTCTCGGAGAAGAATCACCTTAATTGTGTTAATACCTAGGTTAGTTCGGCCAAAGGAGAAAGAAGATCTAACTTTTGGCCAAAAGAAGGAAGAAGGAAAAACCAACAACAAGATTATTCACAAGATGGTTTTTTTATACTCATCCTAATGAATACTAAAGGTCCTTGTCTCTTGGTCTCCTTGGATTAATTCTCATTAATCTTAATGAATACTCTTAACCTTTTATTTTCATCCAATGAATATCAAAGATTTTACCTCATAGTCTTCCTTCTTAATAATTCTTCATTAAACTCATTTAATGAACATTAATCCTTCTTAAGTGGTTGAGTCTAATCTAAATGTGTCTAACTCAGATTATACTCAATCCCAAGTCCAATTGGATTCATTTGAGTCTAACTCAATTAATCCAATTTTGGATTAGAATTTATCACATTTTAGTTAAACTAAAATAAACGTATCTCCGAAATTATATGTTCTTTGTATGTAACTCAATAGGCTCTCATAACATTGGCAATGTACCTAAATCCATTTTAGATACATAAGTAATGAGTGACATCTTACAATGCATCATTACTACCCAAATGATGAGAATGGTAGATCTGCCTAACCTTTCCGTGTCTATTATCTTATATGACTTAGTCCTTTTATTCTTGATATCTAGATTGATCAATGAGGCATAGACCGTGTCATCCTCTTATCAATCTTTATGTTTCTTGAGCTTCAAGTATATGTTGAGCTCATTTGAACATGATCATGCATTTTAGTAGTCCTACTCGATCAATGGATCCACAGATATCACTCCCATTATATGGGAGGATAGATCTCATTTACATCACTCATATCCCTCCACATAATTTGTTGCATACCTAGTGGTCGACTTTAAAATCCACCCTATTATGGGTGACGTTTGCCGATACCAAAGTATACAACTCCTTATGTAAGGATCCATAATAACTTCAGGTCTAAAGACTATTCATATTAATAGTCACTATTCATACTAATAATCACTCACAAGAATTCTTTATTTTTTTCCATCTCAAACTCTTTTGGAGGTGGAAAATCTATCTTACAACGCCTGTTGTTACACGAGAAATACAAAGATAACCCATACACTAGTACAAATCAAAAGGAAAATTACAATAACTTTATTTTTCTCTTTGCTTGCTTTATCCCTTTTGCTTGCTCAGAAGATAGCTCAGCAATGCTCTTGCATTTATTCATTTATTTATGGACTACCTCAAAAAATATATAAGATCTTGGCCAAATATGTATCACATAATATAATGCAATACTCAAAACAAAATAATAATAGAAGAATCTACTGGCCCAAATTATATAGTAAATCTATCAATTTGTAACTACCTCAAACCATTCATTTCTATGCGTAAATTCACATAATATCAGTTCCGAGATGTAGTTTAAGCAAATTTAATTTAAAATAATATGCATTGTCAGATCTATTCTGAGGGAAATTATTTGAGGTTAACATATGGATTGCATCTTACTATTGAAGTACATCCAAAGCCTATATTAGTATAGTAACATTTAGATCCTTAAACATTTTCATTACATTAAATATAATTTCTTACAGAGTAATAAATAAAGTTACAAAATATATCTACAAACAAATTGTTAGTTTTTGTCTGAATAGCAAAGTCTTACACAACAAACCAAAGAGCATAAGATGCTATAAATCTACTTGTAAACTACTAATAGGGTTGACAAAAAATTATGCTCTACTGGACAATGTTCTTAGTTTCAAACTCATCAACAGTTAGTGAATGAATGAAGTTATCAAGGAATTAGTTGGGTCCTACATAAAAGAAATGATCAAAGCTCAACTAAACCTAGCTAATGCAATTTGGGAATCTAATAGAGCTCACGTACAAGTTTGGGAATCCAAAGGGAAACATCCAAGAATGAAGATCACAATCAAGCCTTACCTGAAAACCCATACACCAAGCTTTCCTCTGCCCCTTTCTGTTTCGATCAGAAGAAACCCAGCCACATGCAAGAGCCCTAATTTCCAGAAATCCCTAGGAAGAGGACTAGGTTAGCTCCAACTCACGGTACCAAAAACAATCAATAGCGATCTCAACTCACTAGGAGGGCCGCTGGCAGTGGCACTCAGCCGGGAAGGAGCAATTCGCCTGTCGTAGCTAGCGATGAAGATGCGGTGTTGACGCAGGGTACTGCTTGCCTGGGCGTCAGTAGCTAGGGCACGCGATCGAGGAAGAAGAAAAGGTAAGTGAGGAGGCGTCGCCTCCTTGCTTGCGCGATGAAGAAGAAGAGAGCGAGAGGAGTCGGGGCTCACCTCGCGAGGGTGAAAGGAAGCGCCGCTCTCGGGGCTTCCTTGGACTCGGGCGATGAAGAAGGGGGAGAGGCGTCTACTCGTGGCTGCGAGGGGTTTGTGTGAGAGAAGCGGAAATGGTCGGGGGGTTTGGGTGGTTGGCGGGCGAGGAAGAGAAAAGATTAGGGGTTTGTGCGACGAGAAAAAAGATGATTAAGGATCGAAAAATAAGAGAATGAGGATTCAATAGTTCGTTATTTTTTTGCAGTTGGATATCCACCGTTGATTTTGTTTATTGCTTGAACAACACAACAATACAACAACAACAGTTTAATATAACTGTTGTCTATTGTCATAATAGACAACAGTTTATCACATCAGTTGTTGTAAATCCCGCCTATAGACAACAGTTATTTTATAACTGTTTTCGTTGAGTATACATACGACAACATTTTATTATTACTGTTGTCTTTTTACATAACAACAACAACGGTTAATACTAAAACTGTTGTTAAATTGACATAAGACAACACTTTATCAAAAAACAGTTGTCGATTATGTGTTGTTGAATCCAAAAATTCTAGAAGTGAAGCTTTATTTGTTTTTATAAACTGCCCAGTACTATTTTAAAAATCATCTATTAATCGACTAGTTTGCACCCATCCATTGATTGCTTTCTTGTCAAACAACCATGATGCAAGGTTTTTTGACAAGAAGTATGTTCCTGAAGCTAGTGTAGCAGAAGGGCGATTAGTTGTCATCTCAGACATCCGCGATTTGATCCCAACTACGACATATTTTGTAGGAATATTTTTTTCCAAATAAGACATGAACACTAGAACGCTACGCTTCTAGACCACCCACCACGGGCACTTCTCAATTTACCCTAGCGGCCAATGGAAAACTTCTGTGGAGCTGAGTCGGTCACCTGAGGTTCGACTTTACACAACCTCGTTAATCATTTTTTTGACAACAAGTACTCCTTTTCTTGTAGCATCTCTTATTTACTATAGCATTTTATCGAACCGTACAGAAAAATTCAAAAATTATTAAATCATGTAGATAAGTTTTAAAATTATCAAATCACATACTCATTTTACATACATTTTATCATTAATCAGTAGATTGATATTTTTATTAGTCATTTGAAAATTTTTATCAATCGAATCAATTTCTTTCTGAATACAAAATTTTGAAATTTCAAAAAAAAAGTCAACCAATGTTTTTTTTAAAAGTAATATTAAACAAAACTAGTTAGTTGTTGGACTAATCAACATTAGATTGACATGAAACTAGTTTTTATGTATTCGGCTAGTTCTCCTGATTATATCCATGTTCTCAAACATAAATCAAGAGAAGTGAATTTTTTAATGTGAATGTATTCGAAAAATTTAATTCGTATTCAAAAAATCACTGTTCTTAACATATTGAGTTAAATTGACTTTTGAGGACATGAATATAATCAAGAGAAGTAGATAAACATATAGGAGTTATTTTAAGTCAATACGAAGATATTTGGTCTATCAGTCGGTTTTACCCAAAATTGACTGATGGACTAAACATCTTCAGATTGATATGAAACTAATTTCTATGTGTTTGGCAAGTTCTCTTAATTATATCCATACCCTCAATAATCAATTTGGTCTAATATATTAAGAATAGTGATTTTTTGAACATGAATATGTTCGAAAAATTTAATTCATATTAAAAAAATTACTGCTCTCAATATATTAAGGCAAATTGATGATGTTTAAAGCTATAGATTTAGGAGAATTAGACAAACACATAAGAGCTAGTTTAATGTCAATCTGAGATCGTTTGGTCCATCAACCAAGTTTACCCAAAACCGATTGATAGACCAAACGACCTTGGACTGATATTAAACTAGCTCCTATATGTTCGTCTAATTCTCCTAATTATAAACATGCTCTCAAACATCAATTTGACCCAATATATTGAAAGCAATTATTTTTTTAAGCATGAATTAGATTTTTCGAACACTCACTACTCTCAATATATATTTGTGTTGAAAAAATCATTACTCTCAATATATTAGATCAAATTGATATTTGAGAGTATGAATATAATCAGGAGAATTAGCTGAGCATATAGGAGTTATATTCATGTCAATTCGATGTCATTTGTTCTATCAGCCGATTTTGGATAAAATCGGCTGATGGACTAAACGACCTCAGATTGATATGAAACTAGCTTATATGTGTTTTTCTAATTCTCCAGATTATATTTACGTCCTCAAACATCAATTTGCCTCAATATATTGAGTGCAATCATTTTTTAACACGAATTAACTTTTTCGAACAATCATTCCTCTCAATATATATTTGTGTTAAAAAAATTATTTCTCTCAATATATTAGGCCAAATTAACGTTTGAGAGTATGAATATAATCAGGAGAATTAGATGAACATATAGGAGCTAGTTTTATGTCAATCCGAGATCGTTTGATCTATTAGCTAATTTTGGACAGTGATTTTTTAAACACGAATTAGATTTTCAAACACATTCATGTTTAAAAAATGATTTCTCTTAATACATTGAGTAAAATTGATGTTTAAGTATATTGATATAATAATATAAGAACACATATATATGAGCTTGTTTCATATTAATCTGAGAATGTTTGAACCATCAGCCGATTTTATTCAAAATTGGCTGATGGACCAAACGACCTCGAATTGATATGAAACTAGATATTATGTATTCATTTACTTCTTTTGATAATATTCATGCCCTCAAACATCTTTAATTTGACTTAATATATTGAGGGCAATGATTTTTTGAATACGAATTAAGGTTTTCGAACACATTCGTCTTTAAAAAATCACCGTTCTGAATATATTAAGTCAAATAGATGATTGGAGGCATAGATATAATCAAGAAAAGTAGACAAACTTATAGAAACTAGTTTTATATCAATCTGAGATCGTTTAGTCTATCAACTAATTAATTTTGTCTAAAATTATTTTGTTAAAAAACCAATGAGTCAACTTATCAGTTATTACTTATCAGTTATTTTTTATTTTGCATTTTAGATCCAGAGAGAAATCGATTAGATTGGTAAAAATTTTCAGTCGATTGATTGAATTAGTTGACTGATAAAATTAAGGATAAAATGAGAAATAAGAATAGGGTTTGATTATTTTAAAACTTATCTATGTGATTTGATAATATTTGTAAACTTTTCTATACTATTGGGTAAAAAACTATATTTACTAGATTGAACAAATCATCTTAATTAAATTCTTTATATATATATACATGACCATGATAAGGGGCTCATCTCTTAACTATATATATATTATATATTAATTAAAGATAAACAATACTTGCCCTAACTCATCAAACAATTGCGCACAAATTATGGTTTTCGACAACGACAAGAAATCCGTAATGTTCTTCAACAAAAATACATATCAAACTTGTTATTGATTTCTTTGATGGAGATTAATGAAAAACATGAATACATCAATGAATGAATTAATGTAGAAACAAATGCAATGGAAAACAATATTGATATTATTAACTTCGGCTGAATTGAGATTGGATCCAATCCACGGTCTTCTTATCCACTTGGAAGGCCTTTGCAAGAATATCATCCGAGATGTTTGGCATTGACCCAAAGACAGTTTTGGCGATGGTGATTACTCCAGGATTTTGGCTACTTAGAAATGACATCGCAAGAGCCCTCGTCCTACCGAGATTGAACTGGAAGTGAATTAAGCCTTGAGGGAACACGAACACATCACCCTTTTTAAGCACTTTGGTCACCAACTTGTTCTCAGGATTGGACGTTATGAATCCAACATAGAGCGAGCCTTCCAACACTGTTTGGAGCTCTGTGGCACGAGGGTGGATGTGCGGAGGATTGAGACCGCGGGGGGCATAATCTACTCGAGCCATGGAGATGCCAAGAGTGTTGAGTCCGGGAATTATATTTGCATTTATGAGCGTCACATTGGAACCGACTTTGTTCATGGTGCTACGTGGCACGTTGAGACCCGACAAGAAGAAGTCATCAGCTTCAACGAGGTCTGGGTTCTTGCAAGCGAATCCATTCACAATAACTGCATATAAATACATTGAAGCATGTATAAATTATCATGTATCATCTCCATATGCATGTATATGTAAGGAAAGAGAGATTAATTATTTAAGGTAACAAATATATATATATATATAAGCTAGCTAGGTAATTATTAGTATACCTTTGGACATGTTGTCTGCAACACAGAAGTCTTGTAGGGCACCTGGATCACGGGCTAAAGCTTGAGAGAAAGACAAAGCTGCTACGAGAGCAACAATAAGCAGGAGGGAATCGGATAGATTAGAAGCCATGGAATCGTTGAAGTGAGAGAAGAGGGCTTTGGTTTTGTTACTGATGAAGCACATAAAGTGGATTTATATAGAGAGGGAGGGAGGGAGGCGTTGAATTTGTTGACATGGTCATGGCTTAAGGGAGCTGTTGATTAGAAGAGTTTGACTTTGCTATTAATTGATCGGAAGAGTTCTAGTTGACAAACAGAATTTTCCAACACTAGATATGCGCACGAGCAGGCAGGAATCAGTCTAGCTAGCTAATATATTTGCTTAAAAGAGAGTTGTAATTGTTTGGTGTGGCCTGCCTTACGCGTTACATATATAATTGCATGCACCACGTCAATGATGAATTAGTCAAAATCACATTTGGATTTGACATGGTAAATCAAACCGCCACGCCCCTTGTTAAAGCAGATTTGGTCGTTATCTTTGAAATTAATTTCCAATAAGATATAGTTTGGGAGACGCATAGATATATAGTGTAATGATTGGTGATAAGTCTGATAATAATATATATATGATTAATTAAATGGCAGCAATTCGTTGGGCATTGTTCCATGCATCCCAGCGCATGGGATTTTGCCTCCATTTGGAGGCTTTAATGAAAATGGCCAGCTATAAAGCTAATTAAGGGAGGAGGCTGATTCAGATCATCGTGGAAATTATACCGCCTTTAGAAACAAACAGACAGACTGAATGTGACTATTAAACTCGGGTAAGGGAGGCCAAAGTTTTGTAGAATCTTAGTTGGTCAACTTTTATCGTATTCAATTATGTGGTTTTGATATTTGATAACAAGCTTAAGTTAATTGGTCCTTGCTAGCTAATGATTTTTATTATGTAGTGCTTATGGCCAGGACAAATTCTCATGCACTTTAGACTCATAAGCTTGTCGATCAGAAATGAAATGGAAGTCGCAGCATGTCCTAGTACAAAAAGCGAGAGAGCATGAGCACAAGAGAATGTGTAAATAAAAGATAGAGTGATCTCTAAGCTCTGTCTCGAAGCTCTTTTTAAAGACTTTTTCGATCACCTGGAGCTTTCCCGATCGCCTATATTGATGTTGACATGGCTATAACGTTTATCCACTAAATAACATTAACGAAGCTCTCCGGTCGACTGAAAGCCCTCTGGTTGCTTGGAAGCCCTCCGATTTCATCTTGACCCAACTCACTCGGATTATTGATAATGTCATCTTCCAGTCACCTAGAAGCTACTTCGGTCGCCTATATCCTTCATTTGCCCCGATCTTGATATTGTTATCTAGACCTTCCAAAATTGTTTTGTCGAGAGTTATCACCATCTAGTCACCCCAATAGCATGGAACCATCGAACATGCTTCCCTATTGTTCTTACACGTAATAAGTAGGATACAGAATTTAATGTTACTTGCGCACTTATTTTGGGTCCAGACACTCAATCTCCTACTGATTTATCTAGACTGAGGTGTCAAGCTACAGCTCCCAACTGCTTCCATTTGGATTTGTTTGGCAAACCTTTATCTCCTAGCTGACTCTACCTAGACTTGATTTACCTAACACCCAGCTGAGACTTTTGTCTGCCAAGCCTTTATTAATTGGACTTGATTCACCTAGTCTCCAATTAAGAATTTGTCTGTCAAGCTTTTACCACTTTGACTTAATTTACTTAGCTTCCAGTTAGGAATTTGTCTGCCAAGCTTTCACCATTGAGACTTGATTCATCTATCTTCCAGCTAGAAATTTATCTGCAACTCTTCACCACTTTGATTTGATTCATCTAACTTCCAGTTAAGAATTTTTTTACTTGGTCTCCAACCAAGACTTAGTTCGTGCCTAACTCCCAATTAAAATTTTAGATGTCTAGTTCCGCTAGAACTTAGTCACTACCTAATTCGTAACCAGAACTTCAACACTTATCAAGTAATCTACACCTGTACCTGCACACTTAACACAACTGTTAGATCACAACTAATCTAACTTTAATCTTACTCGTATATCAAAATTGTAGATTAAATGTTATGCACCCAGCATTTACAGTAGTGAGCCAAACTCGACATTTGATTCCATCGAAGTACTAGTGAAGAACAGTTGCATTCTTAAACCAGCACAAATGCTTTTCAGAATCGGTGGTGTCATTGTATTCATGAATTTGAGGTGGTCGAAAGTTGTTCGGCAATCCTCCTCAAGGATGGAAGCTAAAAAGGGTATTTGACGGGTCGTGGCCCACTTCGACAATGGTTTGATTGGGCTGGTCCCCTCTTAGCTTGAGAGGTGGAAGTCACTCCCTTGGAACTTTGCACAGATTAATTGGTCATCGGGCCAGCCTCTTCTTGTGCTCCCGCTTCCTTCCTGAAGGGCATGGCTTGACCTTAGCCTGAGTGCTTGATCACCCACCATAGCGGTAATAAAGCATGTCAATTGTCCCCATGGAATAAGAGCCTCAATAGTCGTCTCTAATGCTGCTAGAAGAAGGGATCGCCTCTGCTCTTCATATTCCTCAACGTATGAATCCACCATCGTTCATTGTGTACCCACCATCTTAATGTCTTCCACCTAAACTTACCGGCCACACAGTGAAAGGAATGATGCGGGTCGTACCTCACTTGTCGCCCCTAGTACCTAACCCTTCGCACTCGAACAAATCTCTTACCTGCACGTTAACACCAGTTAGCGGGCGTCAATGTGGCCGGTGTGGCCCTCTAACTTGTGTGGTCTCTCTGATGGTCAAGTCAGTATACACAAGTTAGTGGGTGGTAGTGTGACCGGTGTAGTCCCTCTGACAGTCAAGTTTTGAACTAAAATAAAATGGAGTGCTATCTCGGGGAGAAGAGTTGAAAAGATCAACTCACCTCTGCTATCTCAGGGAGAAAGTCTCTCAAATGGAGCCTTTCTGTCTATGCAAGTCAGCTCGTATGCCTACGGGTCATTAGAGACATGGGCCAGGTCGCAACTATCATCTGTCAGAGACATGTATCGATGTTCCCAAGTTGAATTGTACAGTCGAAGGTTCATCATCCACCCCATCTCCTCTTGTCGTGCTCGTGTGGGTCCTGCAAACTCCATGCTTCACCGGTATCTGAGTGAACATTACCTGAATCAGCTAGGGCATAAGAATACTAGTTCGCAGACGTAACCCTGCTTGGTCATACCTGTGGTTCGCATGCATGTATCCATCGGGTGATCCAGGTGAACATACCTACTTAGACATATTTAGAGCGGGGATTGAGAGGCACTTCCAAGATCTAAAATATATATATATATATACACAGATATTTTATGCTAAGGATCTTACTGCGTAAACTCGTGCACACCTAGTGTATTTGATTTTTTTATTTATTTCTTTATTTTTTGCTTGCGATTATCCCTAGGGTTTAGTCTTCCCATTTGGGTTATAGTATTAAGCACAAAAAAATTTTCAAACCAAAGAAATAGTTAAGATTTGCACGGAGTTTACGCGGTAAGGTCCTTAGCATAGTATATATATATATATATATATAAATAATCTGCTGCGGACCGCGTGCAGACTGGCGCCTGATCGTCACCAAACCGATCAGGCAGGTGCCAGATCGGTCACCAGACCGATCAGGAAGGTGCCTGATCGGTCTGGTGACCGATCAGGCGCACCTGATCAGCCACCGGAGGCTCGGGAGCGTCCCCGACGGGTTCACCAGTACCCGACGGGTTCACCCCCTACCCCCTAGGGTTCATCGCACCCCCCCTGGGTTATAGTTTTGTTCGGGGGTGGCGGTCGAAGGCCGCCGTTGGTGTCGAGAAGTCACATGTCGTGTGCCTGATCGGCCACCGGAGGCTCGGGAGCGTCCCCGACGGGTTCACCCTACCCCCTAGGGTTCATCGCACCCCCCCTAGGTTATAGTTTTGTTCGGGGGTGGCGGCCGAAGGCCGCCGTTGGTGTCGAGAAGTCGCAGGTCGTGTGCCTGATCGGCCACCGGAGGCTCGGGAGCCTCCCCGACAGGTTCACCCATACCCGACAGGTTCACCCTACCCCCTAGGGATCATCGCACCCCCCTGGGTTATAGTTTTGTTTGGGGGCGGCGGCTGAAGGCCGCCGTTGGTGTCGAGAAGTCGCAGTCGTGTGCCTGATCGGTCACCAAACCGATCAGGCACCTTCCTGATCGGTCTGGTGACCAATCAGGCGCCAGTCCGCACGCGGTCCGCAGCGCGCAGTCTGCAGCAGATCATTCCTCTATATATATATATATGGAAAAAAGAACTCATTGGCTGCAAGCTTATAATTGTTGCAGGGTGACTGCGAGCTTCCGGACCCAAATAGTGAAGTTTATAGTCACAGCAGGCTGGCTGTTATTAAAGTAAGAGAAGTAGAGAGAGATAGAGAGAGAAGAGAAGAGATAACAAAATAAGTTTCTTGATTAATTGAAAAAACTTATCCATGATATATACAATTTATAGAGGCTTTAGGATGCTTAGTCAAATGAAAATTTAATAAGGAATCTGTTAATTAACAGATTCATACAGAAACTGTCAATTAACAGATTAATAAGGAAAATATCTAATAATATTTGACGCAGTCAAATATTATATTTATTCTCTTTTACCCCCGACAAACATAACGAGAGATCTCTGACATTGAGTTTGCATGATAATCTACTAAAACGTTGTCTGGATAATAGCTTGGTAAAGATATCAGCAATTTGATCTTCTGCAGAGATATAAGAAACAGATAATTGTTTGCTTGCCACCCGCTCTCGAACAAAATGAAAATCAATTTCAACATATTTTGTACGAGCATGAAATATTGGATTTGATGTAAGATATGTTGCTCCAATATTATCACACCAAATTTTTGGTGCAATATGCGATGCAAGATGAAGTTCTGAAAGAAGGGATCGAAGCCAAATAATTTCTGACGTTGCATTGGCTATAGCTTTATATTCAACTTCAATGCTTGAACGAGATACTGTAGGTTGCTTTTTCGAATTCCAAGAGATAAGATTTCGTCCAAGCAATACTGCATATCCACTAGTAGAGCGTCTATCTTCAGGAGAACTTGCCCAATCCGCATCGCTATAGGCATATAAATCTCGAGATGATTGTCAATATAAAAGAAGACCTTGTAGAATAATGCCTTTGAGATAACGAAGTATTCTTTTCACACTTTCCCAATTTTGTTCAGTGGGTGTATGCATGAACTAACAAGCACGATTTACTGCAAACGTAATATCAGGGCGCGTGATAGTAACATACTGTAAAGCTCCGACAATACTTCGATATGTTAGATCGTGTACGTCTTGCTAGAGGGGGGGTGAATAGCAATTTTCGATTTCTTTTACCTACAAGATTAGTGTGCGCAAGCGGAAACAATAAAAATAAAATCAAACAACGCTAACAAACCTATTTACGTGGTTCAGAGATGAAGCTCCTACTCCACGACAGTCCGTGAGGTGGATGATCCCTCGATCCTTCGGCGGATCACTCCCCGGATGCCCTCCGGCTAACTCGTGTAGCTCCTTGTGGGTGGAGAAACGTCGCCACAAACCCAAGTATACTTTTTGAGCACTAAGACTACTAACAAGCCCTAACCAATCTTGTTTCGTCAAGAGCTCCCAGCCCAAACCGAGTTCCTTTAAATAGAACTCAGGGCTGAAAAACACCTGACCAGTCGACTGGTCCCACTGAAAATCGACCGTTGCAGCTCAACGTTCGAATGTTCAGCCTACTTAACCAGTCGCTATCAGTCGACTGACCAGAGCAGTCGACTGGTCCAGAGTCAGAAACCTTCTGTGAGTTTCGAGTCTTGCTGGCAGTCGACTGCCTTTTTTACCAGTCGACTGCCCAGCTTATACAATCACTCTTCCTCACTCCAATGACCTTCCTCCATGCGTGCCTTCAGGTACACTCCCTTGGCTTGCCCCTTGAAGTCTTCTTCCACCGGCTATCGTCCCTCGGATGCGCACACAAGCCTTCTCTTGGCTTGCCTCCATGCCACCCTTCACGTGTGCCCTTTGAAAACCACTTCCCGGCTTGCCCTTGGAGTCCTCCTCCCTCGGCTCTCGTCCCTTCATGACTCAACTGACTCTTCACCAGCAGCCTCGACTGTTGCCTTCACACCCTCTTCATCTTCGGCCCTCGTCCCTCGGATGCACACAAGCCTCCAGCTTGCCTCCATGTCATCCTTCACGTACGCCTTGAAGTCCGCGTCCCTTGGCTCATCGTCCCTGCTATCCATGGTCCCTCGGGTGCACACAAGCCCACGGCTTGTCTCCATGCCACCCTTCACGGTACCGAAGCCGTCCAGCTAAGTTCATATGTGTAACCTACACATCCTGCACACTCACATACACATATTAGAATACAAGAGAAAACCTAACTTAAACCCTTTGCCCAAACATCAAAACACATGGTCACTCCGGACCATAGATTGCCCCAACACGATAAACCTGGGGATCATCCATCACCGAAGAGGAAGAAGGTGTAGAGACAATATTTGGAGCAATTGGTGTAGAAACCGGACGTGCTCCATCCATTTTAGCTCTCTGAAGAAGCCCAGTAATATATTTGCTCTGAGAGAGGATATAACCTTCATCATGTGGAATGAGTTCAATACCAAGAAAAAAATGAGCATTTCCCAAATCTTGAATAGGAAATTCTTTATTGAGAAGGCTTAATAAATTTGTGATGCCCTTTTGATCATTGCCAGTTAATAGAATATCATCAACATAAATAAGAAAAAATATCATAGATCTATCATTATGTCTATAGAATAGAGAGGAGTCAGTTTTTTATTCAGAAAATTCTTGAGCCTATAACCATTTAGATAATCGATGAAACCATGCACGAGGAGCTTGCCGAAGACCATATAAAGATTTCTTGAGGTGGCAAACATGAGATGGAAATTGTAGGATGAACAAACCTAGGTGGTTGCTCCATAAATACCGTTTCCTAAAGAATACCATGAAGAAATGCATTAGAAACGTCTAATTGTCGGATAGTCCAATTAGAACTAATAGCTATTGATAACAATAATCTGACAGAAGTAATTTTGATGACTGGGCTAATGGTATCATTGAAGTCAATACCTGGCTGTTGACTAAATCCTTTGGCTACAAGTCGAGCTTTGTACCGTTCAAGAGAACCATCAGCTCGATGGTTAAGACGAAATATCCATTTCGAACCCACAAGATTCATAGACGGAGTGCGCGGAACTAGGCTCCATGTTACATTTCGAAGAAGTGCATCAAATTCTGTAGCTATTGCATTACGCCAATTTGGATCCTTGTTTGCCTGTGTAAAGCAAGTTGATTCAATAGTTTTTGAGGAAACCACTAGAGCTCGAGGAAGAGGATATCGATAGTCATTGGTGGGCATCGTGCATATATGTCACTTAAGGGAAGCATGTGACGAGGAACATTATCATCTGAATCACTTGTTGATGGTGATGAGAAAGTGGGTTGGCATGGTGAGTTTGTTGCCAAACTTGTATTATCCGAGAATCCAGGGCTAGAGAGCATATTATCTTTGGCTGGTGAGACTTCTAAGATTAGAGCAGTAACTTGAGGCGATTCTGATGGTATAGGAGAGTTATTAAGGAGCTCCGGAGCAGGACCTAGGATATCATCTCTTCTGATAATGTTGGGTGACATCAAGAAAGTACCACCTGTATCTGGAGGAGAGATTGAAGAGGCTGCCGAAAAAGGGAATAGAGATTCATCAAAAGTAACATGTCGTGATGTATATATCTGTCCAATTGGTATATGTAAGCAATGATACCCATAATGCATATTACTATAACCAAGGAAAACACGAGTCAAGTTTGTGTTTAGAGTAAGGGTGTAACCATAGATATCATGCACAACCAAAGATTCGAAGAAATGTGTATTCAGGAGTTTGATTATAAAGTTTTTCCAAAGGACACTTATGATTGACCAATGGGGTAGGAAGTCGATTTATGAGATATACTGCAGTACAAACAGCTTCATCTCAAAATTTACATGGAACCGATGCATGATGAAGAAGAGCTAAGGCAGTTTCAACTATATGCCTATGTTTTCTCTCAGCAGAGCTATTTTGTTCTGGAGTGTGAGGGCAAGAGACTCGATGAACAATCCCACAAGAGACAAGATGACGATGAAGAGCTTGATATTCTCCTCCCCAATTAGAATGAAGAGAGAGTATTTTGCGATTAAAATATCGTTCAACTTATTTTTGAAAATTACAGAATATAATAAATAAATCATATTTTCTTCTCATAGGATAAAGTCAAGTGTATTTACTAAAATGATCAATAAAAGTAACATAATATAAGAAACCTTGGTTAGATAACAAGATAGGTGCAGGACCGCAAATATCCGAATGAATTATTTCAAGTGGAAAATCGGAAACGCGTTCAGATGAAGAAAAATGTAACTTATGACTTTTATATTCCATGCATGCTTGACATGAATGAGATGGAGATGAAATAAAGGAAGTACATAAATCATACCTATTTATGATCGACTGAACAATACGAAAGGAAGGATGACCAAGTCGAGCATGCCAGGCTGGTTTATTTGCGCATTCACCAATAAAAGCTTTGATTGAAGAATTTTCAAGATAGTAGAGGCCATTTTTTATTTTTCCAAGAAACACAGTAGTATTTGTCTCTCTATCTTTTATAAGATAATGATTATGATGAAATTCAAAAAAGACATTGTTATCAAGGCAAAACTGACGTACGGAGAGTAAATTTTTAATAATGGATGGAACATGAAAGATGTTGCGCATGTGAAAAGTACGATTGGACAAATGAATATATGTGTTTCCAAGATTAGTAATATGCAAACCTGAGCCATCACCTACTTGTACCGTATCTGAACCAGTGTATGGTAGTACTTCTGTAAAGATATTGTAGTCTGATGTGACATGATGAGTTGCTTCAGTGTCAATATATAATTCAGTAGATAAAAATTTTGAAGGTTCGCTATTAGTAGGCACAGATGAGAGAACTTTAGGATGGACTTGTGAAGTCGTTGCGTGTCTTAAAGATCTTCTTAAAGCTGAAAGACCACCGATGAAGATTCTGTCGAGTCTTTTAGGACATTGAATACCAGTATGTCCAATTTGGAGACAAATTTGACAACTTCTTAAGGCTGAAGGACTACCGATGAAGGTTCTGTCGAGTCTTTTAGGACATTGAATACCAGTATGTCCAATTTGGAGACAAATTTGACATCTCTGAATATTCGACATAAAAAAAACAACAAAGAATCAAAAGTTGTTGTAGCTTGGGCAAAAAAACACAAAGGTTATTCCTCTTCTGCCCTACTATCCCGTCATGAGTGGGCGGGTGATAGCAACGAGGAAGGAGGATGGTGAGCAAAAATAGAGGAGGAAGAGACAAAGCATTTTAGAAGTTGCTAGGCCCTTATTTTTTCAAATAAAAATAAAAATAAAAATAAAAATGGTGACATCAAACGTCACATGAAGAAGAAAAAAGATGTCATATAAGAAGAAGCGGCACATAAGGTAAGAAGGCTATCGCTCTGATACCATATTAAAGTAAGAGAAGTAGAGAGAGATAGAGAGAGAAGAGAAGAGGTAACAAAATAACTTTCTTGATTAATTGAAAAAAATTGTCCATGAGATATATAATTTATAGAGACCTTAGGATGCTTAGTCAAATAAAAAATTAATAAAGAATCTGTTAATTAACAGATTCATAAAGAAACTGTCAATTAACATATTAATAAAGAAAATATATATTTGACACAGTTAAATATTATATTTATTCTCTTTTAACTATGAGCTCAGAAAGGCTCGGCAGCAAGCTCGTGACAGGCCATAGTCATAAGCTCGTGACTAGACCGCGGTTGTTAGCCCAGCCATGGCCATGACTTTGCGGCCAAGTTGCTGAAAGCCAGCGAACTCACCGTTTGATTGTTGACTTGCCATATTTGGCTAGGAAGAACGGCTCCTTAGATTTATCTCTGACGGAAGTAAACAAAACTCATTTTGCCGATGAAAAAATTAATCCGCAAATGCCTTTTTAATTCCCTCGTGCATTTTTTCCCCCTCGTCCATTTTCTAGATAAACAAACGGTTACTAATCGTGCGGAGAAACTGATCCGGATATTAGGATAAAACTGAACCGATCAAATTTAAGTAATTTAAAATATATATATATATATATATATATATATATATAAATTAAACCCATCAAAATTTCTCATTAAGACCAAACCAATCAAATCGATATAAAATTAATTAATTCGATAACTAATCAAAGTTACTGTTTAATATATCAATCTGATAATTCACTAATCCTAACAAGTCACAACTTCGAGACAATGGACTCATACATTAAACTGATTTCGTTTATCAATTTAAATAAATTTTAAAATTTAAAATCGAGACCAAATTGAAATAATAAATATATAAATAAATTTCTAAATTAACAAAACTAAATATCTAAATTAAATTATTTCCATCAATTATTTCAATTTAATTAAAATTTTACTCGCCCTGTACCCTTATCTATTGCATTATCACTATTAAGAATGTCGGAATAATTACACTTTTACTACCGTTGCAGTTCACAGCCTATCATTATACGTTACATAATCATTTTTCCTGTCCAGCTTGCCAACAAGAGTCCTTTCCTCCACAATTATATTGTGTCATTGGCAACCGCATTTTACTAAAGGGCGCATGTAACTTTTCGAATTAACCAAAAGACACAAGCTATTTTGATATTTATCAAAAAGTACATTTTTTTCAATACTCTTTCTATTTTACCCTTCTGTCAAATCTAACGAATTAATCATTTTTTCCTTTCCCCTCTCTCTTATGCACACAACCTATCTTCTGTTTCTTCTCCTCTCTTCTCATTCCTCTCTATTTTTCATGCATTTTCTTACTCTTTCCTCTTCTCTTTCTTCTCTCTTTTAGATGGATGCATGCATAACATGGAAAAAATATCAGGCTCATACATCATATCAGGCTCGCGTTGCACCTGATATTTTTCATATCAGGTCCAACGTGGGCTTGATATGAAAGTTGTTCGACTTCGATAGGACCGTCGTCGACTGCGACAGCGACAATGGTTGCGACGTCGATCAATTGGGGCTACGGAGATCTCCGACCAGCTTCGTCCAGTGGCGGATCAATCCACCAATGTTATTTTTGCATTGTTCTTGAAATTCTTTACTTTTTAATTTTGACTCGAGTTTTATTCGAAATTTTTTTTAAGAATTAAAAAAAATAAAATAAAATTTTCTCATCAAATGGTTAAAATGAGTTAAAACCTGCATACTTTTTAGATTTAGATTTGAATATTAATATTTAAATTAATTAAAATATTCTTTCCTTAAATTAAAACTAAAAGATCATATCAGGCCCGCGTTGGGCCTGATATGAAATCATATCTGGCCCAACATAATTATATCAGGCCCAATGGGTCTAATATTATTTTTTTCTCGATTCTTTGTTATTACATTTTAACATCTTGGAGATGTCCAAATAAACAATAGATAGCATATTTGAACTCCTTATAACCACAAAAATTCACGGGAACTAAAATTTGTGAAATCAGAGCTCTCTAGGTCAATCAGTAGGTTTTGGTCAAGACCCACAGATTTA
The DNA here is from genome assembly GCA_024364735.1 of Boesenbergia rotunda. Classification (NCBI taxonomy): domain Eukaryota; kingdom Viridiplantae; phylum Streptophyta; class Magnoliopsida; order Zingiberales; family Zingiberaceae; genus Boesenbergia; species Boesenbergia rotunda. Next base: position 205,938 of record JAGFNQ010002648.1, on the reverse strand, counting down.
ACCTAGAGAGCTCTGATTGCAAAAATTTTAATTCCCGTAAATTTTTGATATTACAAGGAGTTAAAATATGATATCCATTGTTTATTGGGACTTCTCCGAGATGTTAAAATGTAATAACAAAGAATCGAGAAAAAAGTCAAATATTGGGCCCATTGGGCCTGATATAAAATCATATCAGGCCCAACCACTCCAATGTGTGATTTTTTGTCTCCATTATCCGTTATTACATTTTAACACCTTAGAGAGGTCGAAATAAACAATAAATAACATATTTGAGCTCCTTATAATCTTAAAAATCCATGAAAACTAAAAATTTTACAATCGGAGCTCTATAGGTCAAATCAGTGGTTTTTGGTCAAAATTCACTGATTTGACCTAGAGAGATCCGATTGTAAAAATTTCAGTTCCCGTGGATTTTTAAAGTTACAAGGAGTTCAAATATACTATCCATTATTTATTTGGACTTCTCCGAAATGTTAAAATGTAATAACGAAGAATTGAGAAAAAAAAAGTCAAATATTGGGCCTATTAGGCCTAATATGAATTATATCAGACCCACGTTGGGCCCGATATAAAATCATATCAGGCCCAACGACCCTAATATGTGATTTTTTTTCTCGATTATCTGTTATTACATTATAACACCTTAGAGAGGTCGAAATAAATAATAAATAACATATTTGAGCTCCTTATAACCTCAAAAATCCACGTAAACTAAAATTTTTATAATCGAAGCTCTCTAGGTCAAATTAGTGATTTTTGGTCAAAATCCACTGATTTGACCTAGAGATCTCCGATTGCAAAAATTTCAGTTCTCATGGATTTCTGAGGTTATAAGGAGCTCAAATATGATATTTATTGTTTATTTCGACCTCTCCAAAATGTTAAAATGTAATAACCGAGAATCGAGAGAAAATCACACATTGGGGTTATTGAGCCTGAGATAATTCATATCAAGCCCACGTTAGGCCTGATATGGAACCATATCAAGCCCATGTTGGACCTGATATGATTTTATATCAGGCCCAACGTAGGCCTTGTTAGGATATATACTAAAAGCCCTGTTTTTATATAGACATCTTCATTTTGAAGGAGAATCACATGATCACTGTTTGTATGTTTATATTAGTGTATACATTAGTAGATAACATGGTGTGTGGTGTCACACAGAAGATCATGTTATCAGTCCCTTGTAAGGTATAAGTAGAGGCTCACAACCGAGATGGATTTGGACAAACTATCGGGATGGTTGTAGTATAATTTGGTGTTAGTTTATCTTGACCATAGAATTATACTAGTGCACTTTATGTGCATTGAGCAGAACCGACATAAAGGTGATTTAATTTATACTGACTTTATAATTGAATCAGACCTCAGTTATTATGGAGTACATGCTCTTAATCCCGATATAATAATGGGCACATGTACTTAATAGTTATTTCTTTGATTTACCAATGGGCGAGATTTATTCTGTTAAATTGATAGGCCCAGTAAGTTGGGAAATAATATTATTTACATGGTGTGTCGTTGATTATAGAAGGAAACTGTGTCTTGGTGAGTCGGGTTGATGATGTTCCCTTGAGGAGCTCATAAGATTCATCATGTTAAATCCTGCAGGTGGTCTTGGTCCCACATGATGATAAGGTTAAGTGGTACTACTCAAGGAGTTAGATGTTGATTAATTAAATTATCAATAATTTAAAATAATCAACGGGCATTCGATATCTTAAACACAGGGAGATACTTGTACTCATAATAGGTGGAGCCCATATTTAAATATGGGGGTTGGTGAGGTAGTTCAATGAGGATCCTTTAGTGGAATGAATCTTCATTAATGGATCGGGCCTTGATCCATTAGGTGGCCAAGACCCAACTCCTCCTTATGGTCCCTATTGTAGCCCTATATATACCCATAGAGTCATGAGACTAAGACATTCAATTCATCAAACCCTAGAGCCTCTCTCTCTTTTCTCTCATCCTCTCTCTCATAGGTTTTCAAGTGGCCGACGGCAATAGGAAGCAAGAGAGGTGGCCAAAGGGGTTAGGGAAGGAAGGAACTCATCCTTTCATTCTCTTCCTTTCATCCTTTTCTTCTCTTCTTCCCTACTGAGTCACGGCAGCAGCTTGGAAAAGGGGAGGCGGCGCCACCTTGCTTGTGTTGATGCAGTCTGGCCCTGATTGTTGTTTTGATGTTGACACCGATTTTAGTTTAGGTGGATGATGTTTGATTATGATTAAGTCCTGATCGGGGATCAGGCATGGTATGGAAAATCCTAGTCTGGAGGGCTAGGTGTTGGAAAATCCTAATCTGGAGGGTTAGGTGTTGAAAATCCTAACTTGGAGGGCTAGGTGTATGAAAAGTCCTAATTCGGAAGAGGTGGGTGAAAAGTCCTAGCTTGGAGGGCTAGGTGAAAAGTCCTAACTTGGAGGGTTAGGTGCAAATTCCCATCTTGGAGGATTAGGTGAAAAAATCCTGGCTTGGAGCGTCAGGTGCCTAGCTTGGAGGGCTAGGTTGGATGATGTTCTAACTTGGAAGGGTTGGGTGAAAAGTCCTAGCTTGGAGGGCTAGGTGAAAAGTCCTAACTTGGAGGGTTAGGTGCAAATTCTCAACTTGGAGAGTTAGATGGAAAAATCCTTAGCTTGGAGGGCTAAGGTGGATGAATCCCTAGCTTGGAGGGCTAGGTTTGAGTTCCTGGATCGGTCTGGTGACCGATCAGGGATATTGGCACGCTGCTTCTTCGTGGATCGGTCTGGTGACCGATCCAGCGAGGACTGATCGGTCTGGTGACCGATCAGGGAGCGCACAGTGAGGTTGGGAACCTACTGTGTGGCTCCTGATCGGTCTGGTGACCGATCAGGGAGCAGGCAGCTTCCTCATTGCCTTGCTCCTGATCGGTCTGGTGACCGATCAGGGAGTGGACAGTGAGTGAGTTCTCCTCCGGATCAGACCCTGGATCAGTCCGGTGACCGATCAGGGACTTAGGATCTAATTAAAAAATCACTGTTCATCTGTCTTGATCGGTCTTCTTCACTCTGATCGGTCTGAGTGACCGATCAGGCTTCACTCTGATCGGTCGGGTGACCGATCAGGCGTGTATAGCCGCGAGAGCTGGGAATCCCAGTGAAGCAGTGGATCGGTCTGGTGACCGACCCACAAGCCCTGGATCGGTCCGGTGACCGATCACTTTAATTCAAATTGCACTGTCAGACGCGATCAGAGCGTCTGATCGTATCCGATTCTCTGCGCTTCACTTCTGAATCTTGATTTACTGTGTGATATACTGCTCTAACAGTCTGATTAAGCTGCAGGTGACAGGGGAGGATTCAAACACTCAAGGAGAAGTCAATGGAGGCTTTCCTTGGAGCAGGTTTGTCCGTTTTTCCATCTCAGGTTGCAACGGCCGAGCTACAAACTGGAGCTGAGACTGGAGCTTGGCTGAGGGAAGCTCAGGGAGTCCAGGGATAGCTCAGTGGTAGCTGGCGTTGGCAGATGAGCAGCTGGGAGCTGCAGGGATGGTGTCATCTGATGCTTGGTGGAGAAACAAAAAGGAGAAGAAGACTTCGGCGGTAGTAGAGAAGTGTTCGACAGTTTTTCTGTGTTGAGCTTGCTGAAGTTCTTGCTGCGCTTTGTGTTTCTCCATAACTTGCTTGTTGTGTTTTCTGAAATCTTCATCACTTTGAGCAAGCAACTGCAATCGAGAAGCAACCAACTCTTACGTAAGTGTCGGGAGGAAAGAACAAGGAGCTTGGAGTCCAACAGTGAGAAGACACGAAGGAGGGAGTCCTTGCGTGAGATCGTCGCTGGGTGGAGCTCGGGATAAGCTCGGTGTGCTCTTGTCCTTGCTAGGTGCTGAGTAAGAGTATTCTCTGTGTTTCATGTAGCTTAAATCTATATTCTTGTTTGAAACGCTGTGGAGAGGTTTCTCCACCGAGAAGGAGGTTGCGTTATATCCGGTGAACACCGGGGCTTGATCTGCCGACGATCAAGGGATCGCCCACCTTAAGGGCACGCCAAGGAGTAGGGGCAAGTTATCCCCGAACCTTGTAAACCCTCTTGTTAGCGATCGTGGTAGCTGTCGTTGTTTGCTTTCATTTCTGTTTTTAGTTTACTGCACTGCTTCGTTTTCTTTTGCTTCTTCCGCTGTGCTACTGATAAGTTAAGTGCAGAAACTTCATAAGTGCCAAAGGCAAAAGAGATTGGCTATATTCACCCCCCCCCCTCTCTAGCCATCCGTTTCCAACAAGTGGTATCAGAGCTTGGGGCTCTGTCTACAGCTTAACATCCGAGAGTTATCAACAAGATGGCGTTGAGAGAAGGCTTCTCCACCACCCGCCCTCCATTCTTTGATGGCGCCGACTTTCAATATTGGAGATCAAAGATTGAATACTATTTGAAGATGGATATCCACACTTGGTTCGCGGTGAAGGAGGGATTCACCCCTCCTAAGGATGACGAAGGCAAAGAGCTTGAGTCGTGGAGGTGGACTACTGAACAAACTCGGAAGAGTGAAGCCGACGCAAAGGCGGTTGTCACTCTACAATATGGCATGAACAAAGACCAACTCATCAAAGTTGGTCCTTTCACAAGTGCAAAGGACTTGTGGAACAAACTCATTGAGCTTCACGAGGGCACCCGGGATTCAAGAATTGCCAAGAGGGATTTGTTCCTCAATCAACTCCAAAATCTCTCCATGAAGAAGAATGAAACGGTAAGTGAGCTCCATAACCGGTTCAAGGAAGTTCTCAATGGACTTCATTCGATTGATGAAAAGGTCGAGAATCGCGACCTTGTGAGGCATGTCTTGAAAGCCTTTCCAAGGAATGCTTTGTGGTCATCCATGGTGGATGCCTACAAAGTTTCCAAGGATCTTTCCATTGTAAAGTTAGATGATTTATTTTGTGAGATGGAATTGCATGATTGGCTAACAAAGGCCCCAAGGAGAAGGGGATTGCCTTAGTTGCAGGTGACCGGTCAAACAAAAAGAAGAAGGAGAAGGAGGTCTCTTCGTCTTCATCCTCTTCCGAATCCGAGTCCTATTCCGAAGAAGATGGCAGCGGCTCCTCTTCATCCGAAATGGCGAACTTCGTGCGAAGGATGATGCGAATGAATTGACGTTTCAAGAGTAGAGGTAACTCTAGTGAATCCAAACTTGATAAGACTAATGTATCTTGTTTTGAGTGTGGTAGAAAAGGGCATTTCAAGAATGAATGTCCGAAACTGAAGAAGAAGGAAGAGAAATCCAAAAGAAAAGAAGAGAAATCCAAGAAGAAGAAGAAGGCATTGAAGGCCACTTGGGATGAGTCATCCTCAAACTCATCCGATGAAGAGAAGGAGGAGAAGAGCACAAGGCAAGTGGCACTCATGGCTCTTGGAGAGGAGAGCAGTGATGAATCTTCAAGTCCTCAAACGCAGCTTCATCATCTTCGGATGATGAAGAGGTAACTTCTCCCGAGCTTGAAAAGTGTTATAGAGCAATTGCATGTTTAACTAGTATGCTTAAGAAATCAAAGAATAAGGTTAAAGCATTGCAATTAGAAATTGATCAATTGAAGGCATCTAGAGATGATAACATTGATGATTTGCATGTTGAATTGCTAGAAGATGAAATTAAATCATTGAAACATGAGATTGAAAAGTTGAAATCCTCTAAGGTTGAGGAAGTCAATAATTTGCATGATGAATTGCTAATAGAGGAAAACCAATCATTGAAGAGTGTTGAGAAGCTCAAGAATATTCTTGAGAAGTTCTCAACTAGCTCTAAGACCCTAGATATGATCCTAAATGCCCAAAGGGCAGTTTACAATAGGGCTGGTATTGGTTACCGTCCTAAGGAACCGTCATTTGTGCCTCTCATGTCTAGGACTGATATGAGACAATCTAGGACACCCAAAATTCAAAAGAAAATGGTCAAGGCATGGGTGCCTAAGTCATGTTTAGTTGATGCTTTAGGTCCCAAGGTTTGGGTACCTAAAACTTCTATTTTTCGAATTGTGTAGGTTATGATTGAGGGGGAGCATCTATCAACTTGGATCGTTGATAGTGGATGCTCCAAACACATGACCGGGGATAGATCATTGTTTACCATACTTCACAAGAAAAGTAGAGGTAATGTATCATTTGGTAACAATGGTAGTCTTAAGGTCATAGGGATAGGAGACATTCAAATATCCGAATGTCTTAGAATTTCAAATGTCCTTCTAGTCAAGGGGATGAAATTTAATCTCCTAAGTGTCAGTCAATTGTGTGACACGGGTTACACAATTGACTTCCAACCAAGTCAATGTCTAGTTAGACAACATGACACCTTGGACACGGTACTAGTAGGAGCAAGAGTAGACAATATTTATCAAGTTTCATTTAAAAGTGCTACTAATGCTTCTGCTAAGTGTTTCATGTCAAAAGAAGAAGAGTCCACCCTTTGGCACCGGAGACTAGCACATGTGAACATGAAGAACATCCGGAAGTTGGCCAACAAGGGGTTGGTTCGTGGCTTACCAAGCATCAAGTATGAGAAAGATAAACTTTGTGATGCATGTCAAATGGGTAAGCAAACAAAATCTGCACATAAAGGTAAAAGCGTTGTAAGTACTTCCAATGCATTAGATTTACTTCATATGGATCTATTTGATTGTAGTACCATCATATCATTGAATGGAAGTAGATATTGCTTTGTTATCATTGATGATTTTACTAGGTATACATGGACTTACTTTTTAAAATATAAGGACCAAACCTTAGATATCTTCATTTCTTTTTTAGAAGAGTTGAAAATGAAAAATCATCAACCATTAAGACAATTAGAAGTGATCATGGAGGTGAATTTCAAAACCATAAGTTTTTAGAATTCTGTCAAGATAGAGGCTATAAGCATGAGTTCTCTACTCCTAGAACACCACAACAAAATGGTGTTGTAGAGAGGAAGAACCGTGTTCTACAAGAGGCTGCACGAAGCATGCTTAATGAGTACTCACTACCGAGTTACTTGTGGGCTGAAGCTGTAAATACAGCTTGCTATGTGCAAAATCGGGTCCTCATTCATAGGTTTCTAGGAAAGACTCCCCATGAACTTTGGTTTGGAAAACCACCTACAGTTAAACACCTTAGGATGTTTGGTTGTAAGGTGTTCATTCTAAACACCAAGGATCATCTTGGAAAATTCACGGCGAAGGCTGATGAAGGGATACTAGTCGGGTACTCCCTCGTTAGCAAAGCCTACCGAGTCTACAACAAGAAGTCTAGACTAGTTGAAGAATCTTCTGATGTTGTCTTCGAAGAAATTCTAAAAGTCAATGGTCAACCAGAAGATGAAGTTCAATTCGAACTTAGGAGACTAAGTTTGAATGAAAGTCCAAATGTTGTTGATGGTGAAGAATCCGATGACGGTGAGCCTAGACAACCCGTTGATCAGCCGGATCCTGAGGCTGGACTTGTGTCTAGTGAACCCGTTCAAGAAGCACCACCAACTCCTAGGCAAACTAGATTAGCCTCTAGTCATCCCCAAGACCAAATTGTTGGAGACATCCATCAGAGGGTTAGAACTAGATCATTCTTCCGGAATGAGGCTAATGAAATTGCCTTAATTTTTGAAATTGAACCTAGGAAAATTGATGAAGCATTAAATGATCCCGATTGGATCATTGCAATGCAAGATGAACTAGGTCAATTCGAGAGGAGTCAAGTTTGGGACTTAGTCCCTAGACCCAAGAAGACCTCCATTATTGGAACCAAATGGGTCTTCAAGAACAAATTAAACCATAAGGGAGAAATCATTAGAAACAAGACACGCTTAGTAGCCAAGGGTTACAGTCAAGTTGAAGGCCTTGATTATGATGAGACCTATGCTCCTGTGGCACGATTAGAATCCATCCGATTGATGCTTGCATTTGCAGCACAACGTGGCTTCAAGCTATACCAAATGGATGTCAAATCGGCCTTTCTAAATGGTTTGATTAGAGAAGAGGTCTACGTCGAACAACCTCCGGGGTTTCAGTGTACCGAATTTCCAAACCACGTGTACAAGCTCAAAAAGGCACTTTATGACCTTAAACAAGCACCCCGAGCTTGGTATGAGCGGTTGTCGACATTCCTAATTGAGAAGGGCTTCGTTAGAGGCCAAATAGACCCTACACTATTTCTACGAAGAGATGGTGACAATATTTTTGTAGCCCAAGTATATGTCGATGACATAATTTGTGGCTCAAACAATAAGGGATATTTGAATGAGTTTATTAGACACATGGAAAATGAATTTGAGATGAGTCTAGTGGGAGAGTTGACTTTCTTCCTTGGACTCGAAATCAAGCAAACTCGTGATGGGATCCATGTGCACCAATCGAAATACACATAAGAAATGCTTCGAAAATTCAATATGAGTGATTCAAAAGAGGTAACCACTCCTATGGCTACAAACACAAGATTAGACAATGATGAAAGTGGTAAACCTGTTGATTTAACTCAATATCGAAGCATGATAGGTAGTTTGCTATACCTCACAGCTAGTCGACCTGATATTCTTTTCGCTGTGGGTATGTGCGCTAGGTATCAAGTTTGTGCCAAGGAATCTCACCTAATCGCTGTTAAGCGAATTTTGAGATATCTCAAAGGCACAATTGGAGTCGGTCTATGGTACCCCCGTACCGAATCATTTGATTTAATTGGCTATACGGATTCCGACTACGCTGGATGTAAGTTGGACCGGAAAAGCACAGTGGGGGTTGTCAATTCTTAGGTTCTCCTTAGTAAGTTGGTCAAGTCGGAAGCAACATTGTGTTGCTCTCTCCACGACCGAGGCAGAATATATCGCCATGGGAGAGAGTGTATCACAATTGTTGTGGATGATACATACTTTAGAGGACTATGGATTGAGTTACAAGGGTGTGCAAGTGTTATGTGATAACATTAGCACAATTAACTTAACCAAGAATCCAGTCCATCATTCTAGGACCAAACATATTGAAGTGCATCACCACTTCATTAGGGATCATGTAGCTAGGGAGATATTGTACTCTCACATATAGAGTCCAAGTCAAACCTAGCTGACATTTTCACTAAACCACTTCCCGAGAATGAATTTAGTTCCTAAGACGGGAGTTAGGAATGTGTCGCGCTTCATGAATTTCAAAATACTTTCAAACCTTCATGATTATTTCGAAATTGTTGGGAAACAATTGGGTAACTTTGGGGACATCTCACACAAACTATAAGGGTTAACAAAACGTTTTTGTTTGCTAGATATGGGGTGAGAATGTGGATGTTAGGTTTCAACTAAGTTTCTCAAAATGTCAATGCATCCCTTGAGAAATTAAGTTGACGAGATAATAATCACTTCGGTGACCAAAGTATGGGGAAAACCATTGCATAACATATGTGTATATGGCTCCATGATCATACTTGGACATTCCAATCAAGGAAACTTGATTGGAACATTGGATTTGATACAAACTTAGTTGAAATTGCTTGAATGATTGTTGATTGAGTTTGACTCCATTTAGGATGGATCAAAGTGATTGGTTGAATCTATAAGGACTCTTGATACTTATTCAGGGATCAATTTTAGTCATGAGATCATGTCCAAGTTCGATAAACTTCACCAGATTTCCTTGAAAGATTCAGAAATTCTGAAACTGAACATTTCAGTTCGTATCAGGGAGTATCAGGAACCCTGATCGGTCACCGGACCGATCAGCATAGGGCTGATCGGTCCCCGGACCGATCTGGCTCCTTCCTATGGTGATCGGTCCAAGACCGATCAACGAGGCAAGTAGTGACTTTTTCGAAATTTTGACCAAGCTTACTGAGCCAGCCTGGATCGGTCCCCGGACCGATCTGGCACCCTGCTGGGACCGGTCCACAGACCGATCAGGGGGGCTCACAGTAAGCCTCCCAAGTCTACTGATCCTCTCTGATCGATCAACCGATCGATCAGGAGCTTGCTTGATCGTCACCCCGACCGATCAGGCTTCGGTTCAGTCCGATCAGGCTATAGCCTGATCGGTCTGGACGCGATCAGATCGAACGGTGATCCGTTCAGACGCATTAATTTCTGGTTGGTGGACCGATCCACCAACCCGATTAACTTCGTGAAAAACCCTTCCTTGCCGAACCCTAGCGCCGAAACCTCTCCCTTGCATCTCTTCATCTTGAGCAAGAGTGTTCCTGCGTCTCCCTTCCCGTGCGAGCGAGTGTGTGCGAAGGTCTCTACGGGCGTCCCCTGTTCTCTGCAAGTTATCGATTTGCTCCGAGTCTTCTGCGTTTCTG